>SKCR01008839.1:0-241630 GCA_019454045.1 Zanthoxylum bungeanum | reverse complement strand
GCAAAATAGAATAATGAACAGTGCAGAAAAGAAAAGTTTGATTTGTTGAAGTAGTTAGAGACTTTTAGGTTGGAATGCAATAATAGAATGAAATGTTGGAGTTAGGGGATCCACTTTTAGTCTTTTAAATATTTAGAAATCTCGCTTTATTATAATTTATAAATTACCTTTGTTACCCACTTAATTTATTACAGGAATTAATTATGCCAATATAAAGAACCAGCCATAAAGGCGGTAATCATTTATGTCGATAATTAGTCCTACCAAGGTACTAAGTATGCCAAAAATATAAAACCGGCCATAAAGGCAGTAGACAGATAAAACCAGCCATAAAGGTAGTAGAAAGATAAAATTGGCCATAAAGGCGGTAGAAAGATAAAACCAGCCATAAAGGTGGTAGACAGATAAAACCAGCCATAAAGGCGGTAGAAAGATTGTCAATAATTAATCTAGAATTAAATTAAGTTTTAATCATTAGATTTCAATTTATTTATTATAATAGAAGCGAGTTTAATCTATGTTTCCATCATAAAAGCTTCACCTTTACCCCAGCAGAAAAGAAATTAGCTACTCATTTTGTAATAAAACATACTCGTACTTTTATTATTGAAAGAAAAAAACATTACAAAAAGCTTTAAGTAAATAAACAAACAAGACTCTCTCCAAGATTTACAGAGGAATCAGGAAAGAAAGTATGAAAATTTCTAATGTCGAACGCTCCCATTTATAGGCAACTTGGCCACCCAGACCAGCGAATGCATGTTGTGGACACGTGTCAGAGAATGGTGAAGCCACGTTGGGGACACATGTCAGAGAATGGTGAAGCCATGTTGGGGACACGTGTCACGACGTAAAGGTTCCACGTGTCATGACGTTCTTGCAGAATTTATGACGTGCTTGCAGAATTTACGACGTGCTTACAGAATTTACGACGTGCTTGCAGAATTTCCGTTTTTTTTTTTTTTTTTTCACGTCTGATTTGTCCCGTCGAGCTTCCGAGCAGTATTTTTCCTGACAAAAATATAAAATAACACAGTAAAATCACTCAAAGCATAACTTTAAAATATTATTTCACAAATGTGTCAAATTAAGGGATTAGTGAAACTATAAGTGTAAAATTATTAACTTATCGTCTAATAAATATGCTCTTTTTAGTATTCATCACACCCCCCAACCAGCTTATTACTAGTCCCTAGTAATTCAAGCGGAAGAAAAATTCTTATCTAAGTCAACAATTGTTTTCTTTCTTTCTGAATGATCAAATAAATGACTTCTTCTGTACTTTTTTTTACCATTCTTCCATAAACTAATAAAACAAGGTATTAATCAATATATTGTGCCCACAATATCACAGGTATTTATTGAAAAGAGAGTAATATTTTTGTCCTAAAATTATATTAGAGTTTACACATTTTTTGGCAGTGAAAGTTTATTTATAAACATATCTTCAATCC
The DNA here is from genome assembly GCA_019454045.1 of Zanthoxylum bungeanum. Lineage (NCBI taxonomy): Eukaryota > Viridiplantae > Streptophyta > Magnoliopsida > Sapindales > Rutaceae > Zanthoxylum > Zanthoxylum bungeanum. The sequence goes on along the minus strand of SKCR01008839.1, from coordinate 240,176 downwards.
ATGTATCGAACTTTGGGCCAGTGACTCCCAAACTAGTTGGTTTTAGGGCACTAGGTGTTAAGACACCCCTACAGGCTTAATTGCTCGGATCTAAGATAAATAGTGTCTAAAACATATCTTCAATCTGTGTATCAAACTTTGGGCCAGTGACTCCCAAATCAGTTGGTTTTAGGGCACTAGGTGTTAAGACACCCCTACGGGCTTAATTGCTCGAATCTCAGATAAAAAATGTCTAAAATATATCTTCAATCCATGTATCGAACTTTGGGCCAGTGACTCCCAAACCAGTTGGTTTTAGGGCACTAGGTGTTAAGACACCCCTACGGGCTTAATTGCTCGGGTTAGAAAGGCTACGAAACGAACTTTATTCAAACTTCTCCTTTTTTTTTCTTTTTTTTCTATCTTTTTTTTTGCATAATAAAAAATTTCACTGCTTTTAGGTGTTACCTTTAACAAATTAGAGAACTGAATATTACAGAATTTTGACTTACCACCCATGGTCATATGTTACCATATTGTTGATAATATCAGCCAGACGAGCATATAAAGATCAAATTTAATCAATATTATGGAGAACTCACAAATTTAAATGATTCAAAAAAGAAAGGAACGATAAATAACTTGTTACGAATTATATTGAGATGCGTCTCAGGAGTGAAAACTCCTTACATAGCCACCTCTGAACAACAATTCCACTTGGTTTAGAAAATAAATTTGTTGTTAGTTTGTGTGTGTATATATATGGATATATATTGTTACACACAAAATAACAACACAGTAAAAACCAACATCAATGAAACAGACATAAACATGAAAATTATTTATTTCCTAAACTATCATCTCCCCCCGACCAAAACGAGACATTGTCCCCAATATTTAAAGAAAGAAAGAAAGAGTTTAGAAGGTATCACCTGGTTATTGTGGAATTGACAGTTATAACTAAATATTACAGATTAAGGTCTAGGTTTACTTTGTGCTTTTTGCCACGATCGTTACCAGACCAGTTCAAATTGGAAAGAATATGGTCGATTTTTGGTTCATAAGCTAAGAGTTAGTCAATTAAATCATCAGTTGTTCGTGTAGTTAGGAAGATATCTCTTACCGGTTTTGAAATAAACTCATTCCTTTTGGCATCTTCAAGAAATACTAAAAGAAAATTGAAAAATCCATTAACATTAAACAGACTAATAGGTTTTTGGTGAATATTCAAGTTTGTCCATGACGCAATAGTGAATATTTCTTCCAATGTTCCAAGCCCACCTGGTAAAGCAATGAAAGCATCAGCATCATTGATCATTTCGGTGAGTCTTTCAGACATACCTGGGACAATACATTCTTCTCCATTTGATTTTTCGATGATGTGGCTTTCTGTTAAAGGTTTTGGGACGATCCCCAAAATTTGACTTCCACCTTCTTGTACAGCTTTTGAAATACACCCCATCAATCCAAGATTGCCACCGCCATATACTAAGTGCATATTTCTGTTTTCCATAACTCTACCCAATTCTTTTGCTCCCTCAACAAATTCTGGTTTAGTTCCGGAGCTAGTTCCACAAAATACACAGATATTAGTGAATCGTCGTTTTGAAGTTGTCTCCATTTGTGCTAGCTCTCTTAGCTAGATGTGTTGAGGAAATGGAGATGACGAGCTGAATTTATAGATCCTGATAAGGGTGAGTGAGAAATAAAAAATGACAACTATCAGAAAAATAGATCGTGAACAAAAAAATTAGATACTGTCGGCAAAAAGTAAAGGAAAACGGTAATTTAAAGTAAAGAAAATCAATGCAATAATATGGACTGGTAGTTGTGATTGTGGCTCACATCTTCCTCTAGTTTTACATCCAGTAACGGCTTGAACGCCCTCTATGGGTCGGGGATAGGCTTCCCATCCAATTTTCTTATAAATTGGTAAACATGGTCTTTTAAAGTCAGATTCTCGAGACTGTATGATTGTCTTTCCTTATGAAATTGTGTGTGTAATCTGAGAATTTCACGATGAACATATCCACTAGGGTGTGTCTCAAGAGTCAATGATATATCATTAAAAGGCTCCTTACTCAGTCCATTTCTAATGAATTGTATTTTATCCTCACGATTATCGGACACCATTCCTAAAGAACGACAACGAGTGTTGCACGTACATCGTGCACACTTATAACAAACACCCATTTGTTTAGCTCTTCGTTTTTTAGAATAGTTGATTTTCCTTGAACTAGGCATGTAAGGAATGAAGGAGTCAGGTGACTCACCTGCCAAATGAATCCTTGCTTCGATTACCCAACGAATATCACTAGGAATACCATGAATCATAAGAATTCTCATTCTTTATGTGCGGGCTTTGTAAATTTTAATCAGAGCATTTCGAGGAAGTGCAGGAAAATATTTATGGAGGGTTGCGAGAGTTTCTTCCATGCCTTGGTTTATAGGGTATCAGTATTTTTAGGAAACTGAAATAACCGACTTGAGTCACGGAGTACCGTTATCCGCTGCTTTATTGGGGTGTGAGATAAAATAAAAGAACAAGAACACTGTAAAACTAAGAAAAATGGAAATTACATAAATATTAAACAGAACATGAAAGAAACTACATCAATCAAGGTATACTGGGTCTGACAGGAAAAAAGTTTCTTGAAATTTTGAGTACTCCAAAAATGGTTTCAGACGATGTCCATTAACTTTAAATACATCACCATCCCTAGGGTTCTCAATGTTAATAGCCCTGTATGGGTAAACATGTTTCAAATAAATGGTCCACTCCATTTGGATTTTAACTTTCCAGGAAATAAATCAAGACGAGAATTATTAAGCAAAACTTTTTGACCAACCTCAAATATTTTTCGTGAAATTCGACTATCATGAAAGGCTTTAGTTTTAGCTTTAAAAATTCTTGTATCCTCATATGAATCATTCATTAATTCTTCAAGTTCATTTAGTTGTAATTTACGTTCATGACCAGCATTTTCAAGGTTTGAATTAAATGCTTTAATAGCCCAAAATGCTTTATGCTCAAGTTCTACAGGCAAATGACAAGGTTTTCCATAAACTAGACGATATGGGGACATACCCAAGGATGTTTTGAAAGCTGTTCGATATGCCCAGAGTGCATCAGTTAGTTGAAGAGACCAATCTTTGCGATTTGGGTTAATCGTTTTTTCTAGAATTTGTTTAATTTCCCTATTTGCTAATTCTACTTGTTCTTTTGTCTGGGGGTGATAAGAGGTGGAAACTTTGTGTGTGACTCCATACTTTTTCATTAAGGATTCAAAGGGTCTATTACAAAAGTGTTTACCTCCATCACTTATGATGGTCCGAGGAATTCCAAATCGACTCAACCAAGTTTTTTTTAAAAATTTGATCACAGTTATGTGATCATTGTTCCTACAAGGAATTGCCTCGATCCATTTTGAAACATAGTCGACTACAGCTAAAATATATAAAAATCCAAAGGATGGTGGAAATTGGCCCATTAAATCTATCCCCCAAGAATCAAAGATTTTGATGACAATGATGGGATTTAAAGGCATCATCATGTTTCTTTTTGAAATAGATCCCAACTTTTGACAATTTTCGCAAGTTTTGCAGAAAGTGTATGTATCTTTAAAAATGGTGGGCCAATAAAATCCACACTGCAAGATTTTTGCAGCGGTTTTCTTAGATGAGAAATGACCTCCACGTGCTTCTGAATGACAGAATTGAATAACACCATTTATCTCACTGTCAGGTATGCATCGTCTGAAAATATGATCAGGGCAGCATTTAAACAGATAAGGATCATCCCAGTAGAATCTTTTGACTTCGGTAAAAAAATTCCTCTTATCTTGTTGGCTCCAGTCTGGAGGTATCTTTCCTGTTGCAAAAAAATTGACAATATTAGCATACCAATGCATTAAGTTTACCGAAAATAAAATTTCATCGGGGAAAGAATCATTGATGGGAGTGGTATCGATTAGTGACTCATTTGAGAGTCTTGATAAGTGATCTGCAAGCACATTCTCTACCCTTTTTTTTGTCTTTGATTGTGAGATCGAATTCTTGAAGCAAAAAAATCCACCGTATTAATCTTGGCTTGGCATCCTGTTTAGACATCAAATATCTAACAGCAGCATGATCAGAGTACACAACAGTTGAAGAACCGATTAAATATGATCGAAATTTATCCAATGCAAATATTACAGCAAGTGGTTCTTTTTCTGTGGTAGTGTAATTCATTTGTGCACTATTTAATGTTCTACTAGCGTAATATATCACATGCAGCTTACCTTCCTTTCTCTTCCCTAGAACTGCACCAACTGCATAATCACTAGCATCACACATTAGCTCAAAGGGCAAAGACCAATCAGGGGATTGCATAATAGGAGCAGAAGTCAAAAGACTGATAATTTTTTGGAATGATTTTTGACATTCTTCTGTCCATTCAAATGTTGCATCATTTAATAAGAGGTTACATAAGGGTCTAGATATGGTACTAAAGTCTTTAATGAACCTCATATAAAATCTTGCATGTCCTAAAAAGAACGAATGTCCCTGACAGTTTTTGGTGATGGTAATTTAGAAATGACCTTTATTTTTGCTTTGTCAACCTCAATACCTTTAGATGACACAACGTGTCATAAAATAATTCCTGAATCAGTCATGAAATGGCATTTTTCCCAATTTAACACAAGTCTTTTTTCTTCACATCTTTTCAAAACACTTTCCAGATTAGTCAAACAATTATCAAATGAATTTCCAAAAACAGTTATATCACCCATAAAGACCTCTAAATAGTGTTCAACCATTTCACTAAATATGCTCAACATGCATCGTTGGAATGTTGCAGGTGCATTACAAAGTCCAAATGGCATTTTCCTAAATGCAAATGTTCCAAATGGGCATGTGAATGTGGTATTTTCCTGGTCTTCTAAAGCAATGGGAATCTGATAATAACCCGAGTAACCATCAAGAAAACAATAGTAAGGGTGTCCAGCTACTATTTCTAAAATTTGGTCAAGAAATGGCAAAAGGAAATGATCTTTTCTAGTTGCGTCATTCAATTTTCTATAATCAATGCACATACGCCAACTAGATGAAATGCGAGTTGGGATTAATTCCCCTTTATCATTTTTTACAACAGTGATTCCAGACTTTTTAGGTACAACCTGTGTAGGACTTACCCACTTACTATCAGAAATAGGATAGATAATGCATGCATCAAGAAGTTTAAGGACCTCAGTTTTTACTACTTCTTTCATGTGAGGGTTTAATCTTCTTTGGGGTTGACGATATGTCCTAGCATTATCTTCTAGATGTATTCGGTGTGTGCAGATTAATGGATTAATACCTTTTATGTCTTTTAGAGTCCATCCAATTTCCAGTTTATGTTCTTTCAACACATTTAAAAGTTTATCTTCTTGATCGCTTGTGAGAGAAGAAGAAATTACCACAGGGTAAGTTTGATTATCTTCTAGAAATGCATATTTCAGTCCTTCTGGCAAAGCTTTTAACTCCAAATTGGGTGCTTCTTCATGTTTTTCTTCTTCCAATATTCCCAGTTCCTCCAAGTTTTCAATTTTTCCCTCGTCTTCCAATACCTGAATAGAGTCAAGTAGAAAATCATTAGTAATATCCGAATTTGTTTGCGCACTTGACTCAACATAATTAGCAGTAAAAATTTTCATGGGATCATATATACTCCCCTGAATATGCTCATCCACAATAGGTTCAATTGATTCTGCGCTTTCGTTTTCATTATCTTCATTATATGGCTGTTTGCACATGTTAAAAATATTTAACTCTAATGTCATGTTGCCAAAAGAAAGATTCATGATTCCATTCCTGTAATTTATTAAAGCGTTAGCTGTCGCTAAAAATGGCCGACCAAGTATTACAGGGTTTGGCTTAAAACTGTCTGCCACAGGTTGTGTTTCTAAAATAATAAAATCCACAAGATATACAAATTTATCGATTTGCAATAACACATCTTCCACAATTCCTTTTGGTACCTTAACTGATCTATCGGCAAGTAAAAGGGTAGTTGAGGTTGGTTTCATCTCACCGATATTAAGTTTTTGGTAAACCGAAAATGGCAGTAAATTTACACTAGCTCCAAGATCAAGCAAAGCATGTTCAATGTTTTGATTTCCAATAATACAAGAAATAGTTGGATAACCAGGGTCTTTGTATTTGAATGCATTATTGGTTGAGAGAAGTGAACTTACCTGTTCAGTTAAAAAAGCTTTCTTTTTTACCTGGTGTTTTCTTTTAACAGTGCAGAGATCTTTCAAAAATTTGGCATATGATGGTATCTGTTGATTGGCATCTAACAAAGGGATATTGACATTTACCTGTTTACTGGGGAATGGTTCAATTTCTTTTTTTTTAATGCATGAGGAAATGGAGGTGCATGAGAAAAACTGTTATTATCAACGTCGGGTAATGGCTCATCAACCCCTTCCTTACCCTCTAATTCACATTTTTCCTCAGTTTCACGAGGTTCAAGAATGGGTCTGTGGATGGTTTTACCACTACAAATAGTAATAATATATTTGATTTGGTCTAAGTGTTGACTTCCATAACTACCCTCGTGAGGGTTTTGATGACTCTTGGGATTTGACTGAGGTTGTGCAGGAAACTTACTTTTTTCATTAATGGCCAAAGCAGATGTGATTTTATCAAAATTTTCCTTCAAATCATTCATTATTTGTGTATTTTGGTTATTGATGGTTTCTTGTTTTTCCATGAATGCACTCAAGTTATCTTCAATGGTTTTCTTAGGTGGAGGGACATATAGTGCATAATTCTGGGAATTTCAGAAATTCTGGTGAAACTGGGGAGGTTGGTGTGAAGGTTGTGCTTGGTTATCATTCCTCCAATTGAAGTTTGGATGGTTTCTCCAACCAGAATTATAGGTCTGTGAGTATGGGTTTGGATTTAGTCTATTGAATGTGTTTATGGAACTGACCTGGTCATTGAGATAATCTTTCAGGGCTGTTAAGGACGGGCAAACTTCTGTGACATGTTCATTTGAACTACAAATTTGACATATGATTTCCTGAACTGACTTGACATGATCCATCTTCCCTGTTTCTAAAGCCTCATTTTTTTTGACAAAAATGCATACTTGGCAGCAAGGTCATGGTCTTCCATAAGGTTAAACATACCTCTACCAGATGGCTATGGTTTAACATATGAATCATATGTACCAATTGTATCCCATTGTTGTGTATTCTCTGATATATGCTCTAGGTAATCTAGTGTATCTTCGGGATCTTTATCCCTAAACTCAACATTACACATCATCTCCACTACTTGTCTACCTTGGGGTGTTAAACCCTCGTAGAATTGGGCAAATAACCTACATGTTTCAAACCCGTGATGTGGACAAATATTTAACATTTTTTTATACCTCTCCCAACATTGGTAAAGTGTTTCCCCTGACTCTTGTGTGAATGTTGTGATTCTTCTCTTAAAGGAATTTGTCCTATGAGGGGGAAAGAAATTTTTAAGAAACTGCTCTTGTAAATCATCCCATGTTCTAATAGATCATGACCTAAGGTTTTGTAGCCAAATTTTAGCTTTATCCTTTAAAGAAAAGGGAAAAAACTTTAACCGAATTATATTCATGCTATAATTTTGGTCTGTGCAAGTGTTACATAATTCTTCGAACTCTCTTAGGTGCTGATAAGGGTTTTCTGATTCTAGACCATGGAATGTGGGTAAAAGATTGATGACACTTGATTTAAAATTGAAGCGTGCTGCTTCTGGCGGAAAAACAATGCAAGATGGTGATCCTGACCCAGTGGGATTCATGAATTGTCTTTGTGTCCTAGGGTGATTAGGATCTCCATGCTGAGATTCATTTTCTTCCTGATTAACTGGGTTTTCAACTCGGGCAGGTGGATTTTCAATTTGGTTTTCAGCCATTCTGACAAACAATGAAGATGATGAAGACTCTCTTTTTAATTTGCCACTAGATGTTCGAGACCAGTGTTTCATGCAACTTAAAGACAAACTATATGCAAAAATATGAAATTGTAAGTACAAAAAATAAAAACTAATAAAAAAATGAAAAGAACAAAATAAAGGAAATACAGATGCAGTGATTTAGATCTAAAAACGTCTTCTAACCCTTGTTAATTCCGATCTCAATTGAATCTCTCGCTCATTTTTCTCAATGTCTTGAATCATATTTTCGTGAAGCTTTATGAGAGCATATTTACGTGAGGATGGTTCAAAAATTCTTTAATGAACAGTAAACACCTTTTAAGTTGATTTTTCTGTTTCCTGTAACCAAGAAAAATTAATAACAATGTCTCTCTATATGTGGGATTTCTGGGTTCAGGGTTCATCAAGGATTAATCAGGACAGTTGGGTCTACATAAAAACAAGAACAAATAAAGAAAAATAAGATGCATAAATTAAATAAAAACAAAATACCAAATAAAAAAAAAAGTAGAGAAATAAGAAATTAATAAATATTCTATCTACTATATAATACTTCCCCGGCAACGGTGCCAAAAACTTGACACGCTAAAAAAATGGTCTTTACTCCCAAGTATAAGAGTGTCGAAGTAATAAAATAACCCGGTGAGTCCGGGGTCGATCCACAGAGAAGAGATTTAGCAAAATAGAATAATGAATAGTGCGGAAAAGAAAAGTTAGATTTGTTGAAGTAGTTGGAGACTTTTAGGTTGGAATGCAATAATAGAATGAAATGCTGGAGTTAGGGGATCCACTTTTAGTCTTTTAAACGTTTAGAAATCTCGCTTTATTATAATTTATAAATTGCCTTTGTTACCCACTTAATTTATTACAGGAATTAATTATGCTAATATAAAGAACTAGCCATAAAGGCGGTAATCATTTATGTCAATAATTAGTCCTACCAAGGTACTAAGTATGCCAAAAATATAAAACCGGCCATAAAGGCATAAGATAGATAAGACCAGCCATAAAGACGGTAGAAAGATAAAACCGGCCATAAAGGCGGTAGAAAGATAAAACCAGCCATAAAGGCGATAGAAAGATAAAACCAGCCATAAAGGCGGTAGACAGATAAAACCATTCATAAAGACGGTAGACAGATAAAACCAGCCATAAAGGCGGTAGAAAGATTGTCAATAATTAATCTAGAATTAAATTAAGTTTTAATCATTAGATTTTAATTTATTTATTATAATAGAAGCGAGTTTAATCTATGTTTCCATCATAAAAGCTTCACCCTTACCCCAGCAGAAAAGAAATTAGCTACTCATTTTGTAATAAAACATAATCGTACTTTTATTATTGAAAGAAAAAGACATTATAAAAAGCTTTAAGTAAATAAACAAACAAGACTCTCTCCAAGATTTACAGAGGAATCAGGAAAGAAAGTATGAAAATTTCTAATGTCGGACGCTCCTATTTATAGGCAACTTGGCCACCCAGACCAGCGAATGCATGTTGTGGACACGTGTCAGAGAATGGTGAAGCCATGTTGTGGACACGTGTCAGAGAATGGTGAAGCCACGTTGGGGACATGTGTCGCGACGCAAAGGTTCCATGTGTCACGACGTGCTTGTAGAATTTACGACGTGCTTATAAAATTTATGACGTGCTTGCAGAATATACGATGTGCTTGCAGAATTTACGACGTTCTTGCAGAATTTACGACGTGCTTACAGAATTTCCATTTTTATTATTTTTTCAAGTCTGATTTGTCTCGTCGAGCTTCTGAGCAGTATTTTTCCTGACAAAAATATAAAATAACACAGTAAAAGCACTCAAAACATAACTTTAAAATATTATTTCACAAATATGTCAATTTAAGGGCATTAGTGAAACTATAAGTGTAAAATGATTAATTTATCATCTAATAAATATACATTTTTTAGTATTCATCACTCTTGATGTTGAGAATCGGGTGTGAGATGCTTTGAATGACTTGTATAGGTACTTTAAGGATGAATCATCTATGGGATCATCTAGTAGGGTGAGTGTGCCAGCTAAGAAAAAAACTATTTCGGTTGATAAGACTGATTTTGGTGGAGAAGCTCGAAAGTTTCTCAATTTTCAATTCCAGAAGTATTTGTTGGATGAACAAATTGTGGAGACTCAATGTGACTTGATTAGATATCTGTCGGATGGGTGTGAGGAAGATTCTGAAACTTTTGATTTACTGAACTGGTGGAAAGTGAATTCTTCCAAATTCCCAATCCTCTCTAAGGTAACAAGGATTATATTGGTAGTTCAAGTCTCTACAGTGGCTTCCGAGTCGGCTTTTAGCACCAGTGGATGGATAATTGATCTATTTAGAAATTCATTATCTCCTAACACAGTTGAAGTATTAATTTGTTCTTAAAATTGGTTGCAATCTAAGCTGACTGAAATTGATATTCAGGGTGCAATGGATGATGTGCAAAAATTTGAGGAATTCGCATCAGGTAATGTTTAGTTTAAAAATATTGAAATTAATATTTGTTTGACATAAGACTGTGATTTCTAATAAATTGTATTCTTTTTTCTTTGTAATGTTACTTTTATAGAATTATCAGGATCAAGTTCCACTTGTACGATTGAGCCTAACTTACTTTATGATGATGTGAACGAGGATGTCGATTCCGATGATGAATTCATATAAGGTTATATGTTTGTGTTATTATTTGGTGTTGTTTCTTTCCAGTTATTGCGTGAATTTATATTGATGAATAATGTTGTTTACATTTCTATTACAGTTAATTGATTGATAATATTGTTTAATGTTACAGGTTATTGACATTTGGAATCGAAACTTTTGATATTTGGTATGGCTACTGTTTTTTCCCCTTGAAATTTGTTGTTTTAATCATTCAAAGGGAAGCTAGTATCCTCGGTGGCTATTGTTTTTCCCCTTGAAATTTGTTGTTTTATTATTCTCTGATTGTCACAGCAATATTCCTTTTAATATCAATTACAGATAATTGACTCATAATATTGTTTGAATTTGTATCTAGCATTAAATTGATGATAGAAGTGCTTAAATAGCTAATTATTTTCACAAACAGTTTGAACAAATAGCTAATAATTTTCACAAGTTACAAACCGCCAACCCGTACTATCAAACCGTTAAACGGCCAATTCGAATCGCCGCGATTTTCTTATCAAATTTTCGATTTCAGTTTCTAATTTCCTAAACCGCCAACCTGGGCGGTTTGAACAAAAAACCGCACCCGAACACCTCTACCAATAGGTTTGGAATACTGACATGTTTGGAAAACTAGATGGGTTTAGAACACCAATAGGTTTGGAATACTGACAGGTTTAGAAAACTAGGTAGGTTTAGAATACCAATAGGATTGGAACACTAATTGGAACGCTGATGGATTTGGAACAACGCTGGAATTGGAACACCAATAACTATCACAGTAGAGATCGAGGTATCTCACAAACCGATCGAGGCATCGGATGACCGAGGGTCTAACCAATATAACAACAAATATCAAGGCATCTCCAACCGATTAAGACATCAGAGTACCGAGGGTCCAACAACTATATTAGAACAAAGATCAAAGCATGTCAAACCAATCAATGCATCGTATGGCCGAGGGTCCAAAAACTATGCCAACAGAGATTGAGACATCTCACAAACGATTGATGCATCAGAGGATTGAGGGTCCAACAACTATGACAATAGAGATTGAGGCATCGTACAACCGATCAAGATATCAGAGAGCCGAGAGTCCAACAATTATCACAGTACAGATCGAGGCATCTCACAAACTGTTCGAGGCATCGAATGACCGAGGGTCCCACAACTATGACAGCGAAGATCGAGGCATCTCTCAACTCTGATAAGCCACTGAGGGGCCCGATTTTCCATTTTTATCTCAACACTCACAGCCATTGAGGGGCCCGATCGTTCATTTTCACCTCAACCGATCCAAGGATTGGAGGTCCGATTACCCATCTTCATCTTCACACTGATCGGGGCATCAACAGACTCGAGGGTCCATCAACCAACCATATATCGAAAGAATCAACACATCTTGTAAGTCTGGCTATGCCCGGTGAACCAAGTAAGTAAAAATGCATGCATAATTTTGATAGACATGTCATTGTCACACACTATACAAGCCTACCAAAGTTGGGGCGACTGTAGGCATTATATTTTTACAGGGTCTGATGATAAGTCTCCTAATAGGGACATCACATGAAGGTTTAGGAAGGTTGAAAGGTTTAAATGCTGGATAAGAACTATCTACATTCAGTAGGATATAAACCATCATATCCGGTCGGACATAGCCATCATATCCGGTTAGACTTAACCTAAGTGAGGCCGGATATGCGCCGCGTTTCTAATTTTATAGAAGGATTCGATCTCTCTTTCTTTTTTAGCCAACTTCCATAAACCCAGATTCTTTCCTTCTTAACAAGTTTCCCTAATTATTTTCTTTCCTTATAACCATCTTCCATAATTATTATTTCCTTATTAAAGAGATTATTGCCTTCTTCAAGCTGTAAAATTACTCCTATAAAAACATAGGAACTACATACCAAGAGGGATCCGAATTTTGAGACATTTGATTGATCCTTTACCAAAAATCATAGATATACACACATACAGCAGCCAGACGGAAGCTCTAAAACTCCCTAAATCCTTCTCCAGTAGACAAACCTAACAATCAATCAAAACTTTCAGACATGTTCTTGGAGCCGAGTTACACCTAAGGTAAGACCTGAGGGCCCTTAAACTTTGATTGATCCTTTACCAAAAATTAGAGAAATACACATACACATCAGTCATAAGCATGTGTATCATCTTTTAAGCGTGGATATTATACTGGCCTCAGTAAAGGACCATTCAAAAACCCAAACGGGTTTAAGGTCGGACCTTGCGAGGGTTGTAGTGCGGCCTTAAATCATTCTCAGTGTCTCATACTGGGTGGCGACTCTTTTATTTTTCGATTAGTCTCTCGCGGATTGATTCATACTTTCTACGAGCTGCGAGCTCAACAGTGTCGTGGTCGGCGACGTCATAAACATAATGGTAAATCCCGCTTTGCTCTTACAAATACTGCAGTGAATGCCATGTCGTTTGAATAAATTTTGAGATATGAAGCATTACTCTAATCAAAATTTCAAATTATATCTTAGCATTAACGATAAGTTAACAGGATGCGTAAAGGGAGTTTCAGTTTCACCCCCTCCTCAATCCAACAGTCTTTAGATAAAACAAAATACAATTTCTAGTCATAATTAACTGAAATAACAAGCTCCCAAGAGTTGAGACTCCTCGTCGAAGCCACACACGTACTGCACTGCACAAGTTACCCAACAAGTTTTCAATTGGTTGAACAAATTAAATGGAATAAAAGTAAAAGATAAAGAAAAAGAGTACCATGCAGTTAGTGTTTGGAAACGAACATCCTGAGATGGGGGTCTATAGGGAGACCAAGGCTCTCATATATCGGGTCATATAAAGCATTCTTGATTGGCCTTAAATCATTTTTGAACTTGTCAGTAACAGAAACTTGTAGCAATATGAATTAATGAATGAAGGAAGAACTTCTATTTAGTGTTGAACTAATTAACTTTACTAAATTTTTCATAATCTTCCATTATAAGTGTTTTAATAATATTAATATACAGTGACATGAGTTGCATATATAATGAAACAACCTGGGATGATTGAATGGATTGGCAGCTAGAAGACTTTCGAGTGCATTCTCTCGAGATTGAGGAGTTGACCCCGTTTCCTGCACAATGATTTCAATTCATTACAATGAAAACATCCCTGGAATTGGGAAAAAATTAAAAAAAAAAACAAATTGTAATTATATTTTAATACCAGAAAGTGGGATATCTTAGAGCGTTTAGATGATGAAGAGGATGATGATGATTCCCCAATATCATACATATTCGAAGCACGGTTGCGCCTTCTTAGAAATGATTGCTGAAATAATTTTTTTTTTTTTTATTTGGATTTTTAAAAAAACAAATGCAAAAGTACCTGATAATAACTCTCTAAATTAATACAGAGGATATATATATATATACACACACACACAAAGACACCTCATTATTACGGTTCGAGAAGAGATCCAACTGAGGAGTTGAGCCTGGAGGATTATTCCCACCAAATGTATCCTGTATATATATATCAACATTGTAAGATATTAATTCAATCTTGTTTTATATATGAATGCTGAAGAAAATTATTTCAATGACTATTTCTTGGAGAAGAGAATTTTTTAGTACTTGTTGAGTTGGGGAGTTCAAGAGTTGATTAGTTAGCTGAATAGAACTTCCGGGGGTGGGGTAAGTAGGAATTGGCCTAATGGGTTGATTCAGTAATCCTTGGAGGTCAAAATTATTTGCCCTGCAAATCATTGAAGTTCAATGAGATATTAATTACTACATTAGCTTATGCCAAATTTTTTAAAAAAAAAAATTCAAGTTGATGACAATATGAAAGTAAAAAAGAGTAAATAAATTGCTACCGTAGAAAGGATTCTATTGTACCTAGAAGGCATGGCTGGTTGCCTTAGAAACAAGGAGTTGTCATGTTGAGTATCCATCATGTTATGGCCAAGATTGAGTCCTCCTTGATCATCACATGATTGTTGACTCCTGAACTCAGAAATTTCAAAGTTAAATTAATATTAATAGTTAAATAAATGAAATCGGCTAATTCAATTGATAAAATCTCTTAGACCCAGAATTGTATTACCAGTCATGCTATGCTTAAATAATAATTAAAGTTCAGATTAAATGCATAAAATATAAATTGAATTTTCTAGTTTTTCTTACATTTCTACAATATTTGGGTTTTGTAATATAAATAAGGATTCATTATCATATCAAAATGGAAGATCATGTTACCTTGACAGCAAGGAATTGTTGAGTTGTAGGGGGTTAACGGATTGCAAGTTAAACAAATCCTGTGTCACTGCAGCTTGATTGTTAAGTTGCTGCTGATTGAGTTGATGAAACTGTGGAGGCCTAATTATTCAGACCATCAAAAACCAAATTAAAATTCTCAACTCTCAGGTAGGGAAAAAAAAACATTAGCAAGAAATTAAAAGAGCAGTTACCTCAGTCTCAAAGGCTCTGAAACAGAAGGCAGCATGGTGTTTGTACTAACTTGTGTTTCTTGAGCATAATTGGCTGCAAATGGCAGCAGTTGATTCGATTCAACTGCTAAATTATGCGGCCTAATCTCGAAACAAACATGTTTTAGTGTACTAATCCAATCGCAATCAAGAATTAATCAAAAGTTTTGCCGTGTAAACCTGGTAAGCAGAGGTTGCTCAGGCATCATAGAGAATGAATTCAAGAAATTCTCTGAGACTGGATTATTTGCTGGATGCTGAGGCCTAAAATAGAGGTGATCAAATTATATACTCTTAGATAGTTTCCTTATAGCTAGGTGTATTCAATATATGCATGTCTTATTTTGATATCAATTAGAGATGGAGGATTGGCAAATTGCAAATCAAATACTTTGGAAGCCAGAAATTGATTTGCTTGGGGCCTAAGAAACAAGGGGAAAAAATAAGCATAGATCAATATTACTCATGATTGTAATGTGCACATATATCAGGGGTGTAAATTCAACCTAATCCGGGGATAACCCGACCCGCATGATTTGAAAAGATTTTATATAACTAAAATACTAAATTTTATATCTTTATTTGTTTTTCTCTTTCCTATACATTTATTTATTTATTTTGAATTTGAATTTGAATTATTGAATTTTTAAAAAATAAACCTAAATTCAACCCTTTCAAGTTGTGCGGGTCGGGTTGGAAAAAAATCGAACTGGTTTGTCGAAATGAATCCCAACCTGATCTATACACACCCCTTTATATATTTTAATAATTGGAATATCAAATACCTTGATTGAGTTATAGTCGAAAATGTAGCATTCTGATTAGAGAACCAATTGGGTAGCTGTTGATTTGCATTTCCTAGCCATGTCTGTTTAATCATTTCACGGAAAATAATTTCATCAGCATGATGAAAAAAATTACATATAGTTTATGGAAAAAGTGCTTACTGAGCTTTGAAGAACACTTTGAGCAAGTTGATGATCAGCATCCATTGAGTTAGATAGATTCATGCCTTGAGGACTAAAATGTGCATAAATGGCATGAAAATCACCAGAGAAATAATATGGGTAAGAATTTATGACCAAAGTATTGTTATATATGGAAATTAAACACGCAAAATTAAAACATACAGCAGATGCTGATTCTGGTGGCTGTTTTCAGAAGGTGTACTACTGAGCCTACCAAATCGTGGCATCATTTCCACCTGATCAGGTAAAAAGAATTAAAAATCAAAGTCAAGAAGTATAACAAGTAATTTGAACAAACTATGATATTTAATGTCAAAATACATATAGAGAGAGGGGTTATCACATAAAATCATTCTGATGTAATAACATTTACACGAGTTAAAAAGATAAGACAGTCAAGACAAGCTAAAAGGACGAAACAATATATTGTCTCTTCTTTTCTAGCTCATGCAGATGATATTAGATCAAGACGGTTTATATATGATCAACTTTGTATATGTATATATACCGTTGTATAAGGAGAATTAAAGAAATTTGGTCTGTTCTGATGCATATTTGTTGCATTTAGGAGTGAAGGGTCAATAATATTGCCCAAAAATCCTAAATTTGTTAATCCCATGAGATTTTGTTGTGCATTATTATGGCTAGAGCTTGGATTATTAAAGAGAAATGACTGATTGCTTCCAGTTGGTGATCCAAGCTCCACATGCTCCTAGTGAACAACAAAAATTGAATTAAAATTATTCATGATCAATTAAAGGAACATAAACAAGTATCTTCAGCTAGGGATTTTTTACAATTACCCTTGAACTCGAGGACCGGATCAAGGCGTTGCTTGATTTCTCATTATTCTGAAATACACACAAATCATAAAATTGAGCTAGGGCAAAGGTAAGTTGTCTAGAAATATTATGATCACCCATTTCACCCTTCAGTTTTGTTTACAGTGATTCTCAACAAAGCCAGATTCTTACAAATACATAGAAGAAAATAATTTAATTATATATATATATATATAAAATTTGAGAACAATCTAGAAGGGCTTAGCTTTATACATATTAATTTTTATGCAGTAATATAAATATTTACTAATTGCAAGTTTTAATTTTATTCTATAATGTGCTTATCTCTGTGCAAATCAAATCTAGCTCGTAACAACTGAACAGGGTTTGGTGCTTTTAAGTACTAGCTTTGTTAAGGCATGCAACATTTATAACATAATTTATTACTAGTGTCTAAATAAAGTATTTTCTTACTATATAAAATCTGGTTCACAAATATTATGCTGTTGAAGGAAAAGGACAACATATACAAGCTAAACATGTAAATTTCATAAATTGCCCCTCGGAGCATACTCAAGTTTATTTTTAAACATTTTAATAAAATCTTGTCAATCCGGATTAAAGCCTTAGAGTAGACAAGAGAAAAAAAAATACATTTGAGTTTACTCACTCCCTTATTTTTCTTAAAAGGACAAAAAGATAAATTCCAAAATTATCCTCAAATGATAGTTTGGCTAATTAACTCTTACAACGAAAGCAAGAGGTCACGGGTTCAAATACTAAGGGATACATTTAATTTAAGATAGTCTAGTTAGCTATTATTGTGAAAGCAAGAGATTACAGGTTCAAACAAGGCGGCTCAAAGACATTTGGAGGCAAAAAAATTTTATAAAGCATTGTTATATTCATATATATATATTTTCTAGTAGATATATTTTTTAATTCTAATAAAATTAGGGTCTTCCTAAAATACAATATATAACTTAAAAATTTAAAATAATTATTTATTAAAGTGATGTCAAGAAAACACAGTCTTCTAGAACTTTAGGGCTCTAAACCGCATAGGCTTAAAATAGCTCTTACTTTCAAGCCCTGAGAATATGTTTAATTTGAAGTTTGGACGAGATGGGGCTGCAATAGATAAGAAAGAGGAAGAGACTTGTACTTACTTTTTTTTTTTAAAAAAAAATGTAAATTCCATAAAATTAACCTATTGAAAAACTAAGAATAATATTAAAAAATAAATATTAAAAAAGAAAAAGAAAAAAAAAAAAAAAGCACATACATGAATCCTTACCATTGTTGGTGCCCTTGATAATGGAGTACTGAAGGGTGAAGTGACCGACGGGGACAATTCGGGGACACTAGAAAGCAGCTGCAGGTTGCTGCTGCTTTCTTGACTACAATGTGCATTATTTCCAGGACTACTTGCATTCACCTGATCATCCCCGACAGCCTCGTTATTCTTTTCTCCTGCTTGAATTGGAAACTTCGAGCTCTCCTATAGAAATTTAACCAAATTAAAATTATATATTATGATAATGTCATGGAGCTAACAGTAGATTTGTGAAAGAGAGGCTAAGTGATTAAGAAAATGTACTTTTGCGGGATTGTTATTGGCTTGTGGGGTGATTGTTGATGCCATTTGTGGTGCTGCCAGACTTGGAGCATTTTCATTTGAACCATCAGCTGATGATGCTCTGATCAGTTCCTGCTTAGAGTTCAAAGCATGCAGATTGCTGCCGGATGATGATCCCTTCTCACCATTCTTCTCCTGTTTCAGCAAATGGAATGCTCCAAATTACACACATGACATGACCTAAAGAAGATTTTTTACTGTCATATATATATATATATATATATATATATATATATAAACATAGAATGTGAAATACATAAGATTTTTTTATCTTTATCTACTCTTACAGTTCACATAAAGTCCGCATGAACCTTACATGAGTATGATCGTGTGTGTGATAGATCTCACATTTATATTCTAGTTATACATATAATTATATGTATTTAAACTCTCGATATAAATATGATTATAACATCAATAAATTATAACATTATTAGTGAGGTTGTAATATCACCCCATACGTACATGTGACAAATTTGCTGGAGCTATGTTCTGCTGTCTATGATCTTTCTGAGAATGAGGGTGTTCAATTAAGTGAACCTCATCGTCAAAGTCTAAATCAAACATTAGTGAAGCCAAATCTCCATCCATATCTGAACCAAAACAAAGTGAATTATATAATACGATATATTGACATATATAATTATATAATGTTATTGATAATTAATTAACTAGTAATTTTAATGATTCTTCTCCTATAATTAAGTAGACCAGTTAAAAAGTTAGAGAATTTAGAAAACAGAATCTCAAAGAAATTTTTATTTTTATTTTTCGATAATATTAACACTTCTTTACAACGGCAAATAAATATGTGGTGGTAAGGTGCATTTGGAGAAATATGGAGGAGGGGAATCATTTGACTTAAGCAAAGTGAGAATATTAAATTATTTTTTCCCTCGCAAAAGTCCTGTCATTTTACACGACAAAACAAATAAAATATTAATGTATTGATGATATTATTTTTTAAAAAATAAATAAATAAAAAGTAATGTAATGATAAAATTTTGCAAGAAAATTGCTTTTCCGGATCCCCGGACAGTCCCCCTCCCCTTATCCCCTACAAAATGACACTAATATCTTTCATTTTTAAATAAATTATTTTTTGATTTTATTATTTTATTTCCTTATTTTATTTTATAATTTAATTATTTTATTATTTTATTTTACTTTTTGATATAATTCTTTTATTTTTTATCCCATTTATTTTTTTATTTATTTAATAAATCTTATATATATATATTTATGTTTCTTTATCTATTTAATTTTCTTTTGATTCTTTATTAATTTATTTAACACTACTAATGTATAATGGAAAATATTCTCTTTTATGTTAGTAATAATTTTTCATTTGTGACTAAAATGATTATATGTATAGCTTGGGAATAAAAAAAATTTTCAAATAAAAAGTCTCTTAAACTAATCTTGTTTTAGCCATGTTCACAGAAAAATACAGGTAAAAATGCTCAAAAAATACATAAAATTATATAAAATATAAATTTTAATTTATATTACCTCCAAAGTCTCATCTTGGTATACTTTGTGATATATACATTATTTCGTATTACAATATGATAAATAAAATAGAAAAAAGATAAATATAATAAATAAAAGATATAAAGGATATTAAATAAATAAAGCCAAAAAAATATTTAATTAATGAATTTAATTAATAAGATAAAAATAATGAATAAATAAACAAATAATTATATATATATGATTTTGTAAGGAATGAGGTGGTATTATAATTTTATTGGGAGTGGGTATCCGGGGGGGAAAGGGAAAAACAGCCCTCATTTTGCAAATAATGGATGATGCATAACTCGAGGAGAGAAATTAATTAGTGTTAAGAACTTGACAGAAGTTGTTCATGCAAATGTTTAGGCAAGATTTTTAATTGGGAAATTAAATTTGTCTGAAATTTACAGGAATTAGAGGGACCTCATTTATTCTTGTTACTACTCCTGCAATTGTTGCAAATTTCAACATTTCCTAAAGGATATATGTCATGAAATTTTCTGTCATTTCATGTAGAAAATGTAACTATTCTTTTGGGTAGTGTTGTTTTAATATAAAAATAAAAAATAAAAAAAAAAAAAAATTGATAAAATTAAATTATATGTGAAGAAGATTCGAATTTTATACATGTTGTATCATGGTAAAAGATTTGATTAATTGAACCAACTAATACTCGTGTAGATCTTAAAAAACAAATAGGCCAAAACATGGGGGCAAAAAAAATAGACATTGGCTGAATAAAGACCAAAACCTTTTAACAAATTCATGTAGAGGATATATAAATGTCTTAAGATTTGTGTAATTCACCTGTGAATCCTTTAGAAAATGGTTACAAGCAAGCCAGGAATTGGAGCCTGTAAAATTAATAAAAGAACAGACATTAACAATCGATAAAATTAAACAAGATTTAGAAAATGAGAACATTAATATAATTCTCATTAAAATTAAAAGAGAAACAAAATGAAAGGAGAACTCATGTACTTTCATTTCTCTTTGTGATCTCCTAGAGGTTTGATAATGATGTGAAAGTTGGCTAAATAAATTAGAATTTTATATTAAAATAAGATGGGGATTGCTAAGATGTGAAGAAAAGAAAGAGAATTTTAAAACTGCTAGGCTCTACACACATCCTTCAAGTGAAACTATGAAGCTCAATTTATAGGGGGAAATGTAATATGTGTCACTTAGTTAAAGGGTGTAAATTTACTTGCTTGGAAAATTTTGGAATTTTGCCACTTTCATTTTATACCTCTTATGACTTATTGAGAGGCATATTAGGATTTATAAAATAATGATAAATTATTTTGTATTTAAAAATATATATCTAAACGATCTTATATATGTGCATATTAACAGTATCTTTTTTCTGTTAATGTCGTTATTAAATCGTATAAGTATTTAAAGTTTTAGAAAGGTAAAATTTGCCGTGTTCTCATTTACATAAAAATGTATATAATATAATTAACACATCTTCTATAATATTTAGAAATTGGAGTTCATTGATATTTAGATTCAGATGAATTCATAATGCTACTGGTTAAATACAATGGTTATGCTATGTAAATTAAGCATAATTGAAGTTCAAAAATGATAAGTAATCAAGTACCCTTCTTATTTATTGAAATTACCAAATTTTCTCTTCATATTTAAGGAGACTCGGGTCATCCCAAGTTTTTAAAAAATTTAAAATGTTTTTATAGGATTATGTGAAAAATAAATCGAGTAATAAATTATTAAAATTGACCTTTATAATATTTTGAGAATACACACATATATATATATATATATAAAAAATAAATCGAGTAATAAATTTGTGATACATTTTGACCTCCGTCCAATAAAAGTTCTGATTCCACCATTAGTAAGGAGTGTTTGATGAATTTTAAAATATATAGAAGAAACAGTTAATTTGTCAAATAGGAGGGTTTTTTTGTTTTCCTTTTTTGGGTCCTTTTCCCTCAAGTACACACTGCAGTACAATACTAATCTACATGTAGAGTTAATTTAAAGGGTAATGTTAACGAATGTGGTTAAGGTATTTATTAAAATTTTATTTTAAAAAAATTTTAATATTATTTTTATGAGAAATGAAAAATTCTATTAAAATATTAATTATTTTTTCTTTTTTTAATCAAAATTTTCATAAAATAAATTCTTAATAATAAATATGTTTAGAACACTGGTTAATGAAAACACACTTGTACCGAACTGGCAGAAGTAGTAAGAGATGAATGCATGTCTCCTGACAAAAGTAGTACTTCAAGAGTTCAAATATGACTTTGCTTAATTAATTAATTAATTAATCTCGGAGACCGTGCACAACAACTCAGTCTAAGCTTTTTGTTTATTGATTTTTTTGACAGTTTAGATTTTGTCCGAAACTGACAAATTGAAACTCTGAAACTGTGTTGATCAAAAAAAAAAAAGAAACTCTGAAACTGTGGCTGATAAGCAGTCACCATGCTGGCTTTTGCCACGTAACCTCTTCTCTAATTGGCTGGCAGTTGTTAATTCTCTTAACGTTGCATGCGATGATTCTACACCAACATTTTTTTATGATATTTTAGTGATATTCTTATTTTAAATAATTGTATATTTTAATTTTCCAACAAAATATATAACTGTTTGAAATATAAATATTACTAGAATGCCACTAAAAAATATCTATTCATGATGCAAATGAAAGCCTGATTTTACTTTAGATTCATGAAAAATGTAGGGTAAATAAACATGGCATTGGTTAGTAATGATATGTAAAGTGGGTCATTTATAGGATTGGTAATTTTTTCTTGTTTCGTCTCATCCATAAAGGAATTTGAGATATATTTTTTATACCAAAATTTGGAAATGTGATGGGATTTAACTGAATGCGGATGGGACGATGCGATATTTTTGTTCCAAAAAATAATGGAATGGGATTGTGTCAATTTTTATCCCGATTGTATAATCAGGACTTGATTGGAATTAATAAATCATGGGTCGTCCTGTCCCATTATCAATCATAGTTAGCTAACAAAATAATTGTGGTCTGCTTGTTTAAATTTTTTTAATGATATGTAAAAGGTAAAAACCTTAGTTCTTACAAAATTCAGTTTTTTAATTAAAAAATCACAATGACTTATCGTATTTTGTTATCATTTATTGCACTTAAAAATTATTATTATTTTATCGAAATAAAATTTTATTATCTAATCGCATATTAAACCACTATACTAAATAGAGTCTACTAAATAGTCTAAAACAATGTTCTAAAGAAACAACTCTTTCTGTTTTGTTTCCATACAATACTATTAGGTCGGAGTTTAAGATAAAAATTTAGAAAGCTAAATAATAATAAATAATAAATTTAGAAAGTCAAATCATAAAAATATTAAAATAAAAGACTAAAAACAATAATAATAAAAACAAGGGAAATTACAATTTTAAATGGTTAAAGTTCAGTTTTACTTAAAAACTTTTAAAATGTTCAGTTTTCCATCCGAAGTTCAAAAAGTGTTCATTTTTCCATCCAAACGTTAACATCGTTAGAATTTTACTGACATCATAAGGGTATTTTGGTCATTTGATAACGTCAGAGTAGAAAAATGAACATTCTTTGAACTTTGGGTGGAAAAGTGAACACTCTTTAAATTTCGAGTCGAAAAAAGAACACTTTAATAGATGTTGAAAAATTTCAAGTGAAGAATTATGAATTTTTAAATGTTTATATATATAGGAATGACAGTTATATCTGAAAAGATTCAGATATACATGGATCCAGATTTAAAACTACATTACATTTTTGTTAATATGGATTAGGTATTATTTTTGCGTATTTTTGGATATCCAAATCCATAAAAAATTCAAATTTTTTATATTTTTAAAATTTTTAAGTTATTTAATTTAAACATCCAAAATAAAATAAAGTTATTTTCATAATTAAACAATATCCATTTAACTTACAAAACAACATTTAATCCAAAATTAATCTAAATATAAAAAGTGTTCACTTTTCCACCCGAAGTTAAAAGAATGTTTACTTTTCCACCCTGACGTTATCAAATGACCGAAATACCCTTATGACGTCAGTAAAATTCTAACGATGTTAAGGTTTGGGTGGAAAAGTGAACATTTTTTGAACTTCGGGTAGAAAATTGAATATTATAAAAAATTTTGAGTAAAACTGAACTTTAACAATTCTTTGGGTGGGAAAATAATAATTTCCCAAAAAAAAATTATAAGGTGACAGTGCCTCATGCTCCTATTTAGTTTTAAGGTCCCATCATTGAAAATGAGTAACGTGATACCACCAATTAATAATTATATAATATATATATATATGCATTGTGTTATTTATTTGATTTTTTATTACTTAGCATACGTGATAAAATTTTATTATATTATTATATGAATGGTGTGATATTACAGTTGTGTATTATAATTTGTCCTCGAATAAAAATGAAATCTCAAACACTTTTCAAATTTTATAATCGGAAAATAAAAACCAGGGTCTAGTTAAAAAGATTCCTTTTTTAAAAAGGCCCCCTTTTTTTTGGTCTGATTTTAGTTAGGGGTGGCAATTTGGCTCAGGATTCGTTTATTCGTTCGATTCGATTCCTTTTAAAGCGAATACGGGTTTGAAAAAATTGATTCGTTTAATAAATGGGTCAATTCGATTCTATTCGTTTATTAAACAAATCGAATACGAATTTAAGTTCATTAATTCGTTTATTCGTTTAGGATTCATTTTATTATTTTATTTTACTAGTTATTGTTATTTTTCAATTAAGATAAGAGAAATTATGGCTAATTACCATAGAAAAATAATATTGTCGATATTTGGTGAGACATTTTTAGTAAATATATTAATTACATATTTCATATGTATATATTTGTGAAAAATTAACGTAAATCAATTATGGTAAATTATGATATTAAATAATATCATGACTAAACGAATATTCGTATTCGATTCGTTTAATAAACGAATCGAATATGAATCATGATATTATGATTTGTTTAATAAATGAAACGAATACGAATCCATCACATTTTGATTTTTTTCATTTAGGATTCGATACAAATTCGATTCGTTGATTCATTTTGCCACCCCTAATTTTAGTCTCTCTTTTTTCTTTTATTTACCTTGTATTTCGTTACATGGATTGATTCATATTAATTCTTATTTATTGGGGCACGTTTTTTAAAAACATTGAATGGTAATTCAAAATATTTTTGGTAGGGGATTTGATTAACATCAGTAAAAGTATGTAAGAAATCTAATGTAATCCAAATGGATTTTTTTTTCTTTTAAAAAAGGTAAGAGGGTGGTAAAGTCCAAATATATAGTTAATATATACCTTAAAGTTCAAATTCGGATGATAAATTTTTCTTAATATACTTGAAATACAATTTGACTAATACTTCTCCAAGTATATCACTAAAAGAAAATGGTGAAATATTGACCAAAATTACCAACAAAATTTTTCTGGTTGGTAAATACCGACTGTAGACGCTGGATTTCGCCTAAGGTCCACAATTGAGAATTTGCATGATGGGGCACTAGCGATCCTGTAAAAAAAAAGGTAGAATGAGCGGGGAGAGTCTACCCACCAGTGTGGTGGGTGCCGTAGGCACTCCGACGCTCAAGTCAACAGCGAAGACGAGCTGTAAATGATGGAAGAACAAGGTCTGAAGTTACATTGACATCTGTTTGATTGTCGTGAGGGTGGTGGGTTAGTATTTTGAGGTAGAAATGTCTTGAGAGCTCTAGTATGAGAGCTAAGATCTGAATATGTATCTTGAGTTCTGCTTCTATTTATAGGTTGAGAAATATAACCTTTTTAGTTGGCACAGTAGCTGCATTTATGGAGGTGGGCCCACAACATGTTTGAAGTCTTGGCTTTCGGTGATGAAGAATATTTACATATGAGGGTTGGTATATTTGTTGGGAAAAGAGGGGATATGGAAGTTGGAGAATTTATTGAATGTCTTTTGGGCTGTCGGTTGATTTGGGTCTTATATGTAAATGGTTTAAGTCTTTTGGGCTGGGTTACTGTTTTGGGCTTCACTTGATATTGGGTCCAAAGTGAAAAGATGATGTTACCCTTGGCCTAAATTTGGCCTGTACAGTTTGTCCCCCACTCTCTAATTCAATGAGTCCTTGACTTGGAGAGTACCTGTCGTTTGGGACTGAATTAAAGCATAGGCGTACCTGAATGCCGATGTCGCTCGGACATGTCAAAGGTCGTACCATGTTGATGGAGCTTAAACAAATGTCAGGGACGATCCTCAGTCGACCAATCCTGGATGTTGATGTTGCTTGGACCTCCAAGAGTTTGAGGAAAGGCTCTGTCGATTGGACCAAAGGCAGGGCCAAAATCATTTCTGGTCAACCAGACCCGCTGAGGGTCTGAGGGAGTCATTCATGTCGTGTAGATCAAATGTAGGTCCAGGTGTACCTACAAGGATTAAACATGTAATTATACCTGTAAGGGGTCTTTGGTGCCGTATGGAAGGTCCACGTCTTGATCTCGACATGAGCTATGGGGAATGACACGCTCAAAAAGTAATCATTTACTCCTAAGTATAAGAGTGTCGAAGTAATAAAATAACCTGGTAAGTCCGGGGTCGATCCATAGGGAATAGATTTAGTAAAATAAAATAACAATTTGAGTAAAAAAAATGCTTGATTTATTTAAAGTGATTGGAGAATTTTAAATTGGACTGTAACAATAAAATAAAATAATGAGGTTAATGGATCCATTTTTAATATTTTAAATATAGAAATCTCATTTTTTATAATATATAAAATGTCATTATTACCCAATTAATTTATTTCAGGAATTTATTATGCCAAAACATATAAAATCAGCCATAACGGCGGTGATAGCTTTTGTCTATAATAAGTCCAGTTAGGTACTCAATTATGCCAAATAAATAAAATCAGCCATGTAGGCGGTAACAAAAATTATCTATAATTAATCTAGATTTAAATTAAGTATTGATCATTAGATTATAATTTATATATTATAATATAAGTGAGATTAATCTATATTTTTATTTTAAAAGTTTCACCCTTTACCCCAGCAAAAAGAAATTAAATATTCATAATTTGAATAAAAACACACATAACTTTTTTACTAAAAGAAAAAGAAATTACAAGAAAAATTTAGAAAAATAAAACACACAAGAGTTGGAAATCCATAAATTTTCAGAGAAAACTATGGAAACCAGACTGAAGAAAATGAGGTGCCATGTATTTGGCAATTGCTTCCATCAATTGCTCCACCAAATGTTTGGTGGAGAAATTGACAAATATTTTCTTATTTTTTATTTTTTTTTAGATTTGACAATGACTTTTACATATAACATACTTTGGCCTCTTTATCCATTTCGGTCTTGAAAACTTCAAAATTAGAAAATCTTGTCAGCAGTAAAGTTGTAGATCTTTGAGTATTATTTCATCTGGAACTGTAATTACTTCAATCTGATATCAGAGTAAAATGTTATGGACAAAATACGAACATTGCACAGGGCTGGAATTTCCGAAGTTGTACACTATTAGAACGCCATATTAAATTTCTGGCCTCCAAAATCCAATTGTCAAGTCCATTTTTTTAGATATGCATCCAAAGTATTATTTCACCTACATAAAAGATAAAAATCACAATAAAAATATATAAAACATAAATTTAATTATTATGCTAAATTAAGGGGATTAATGAAACTACAAATGTAAAATAATTGATTTTTCTTTTAATAAATGTTCACTTTTTAGTGTTCATCATATCCCCCAACCAGTTTATTACTAGTCTCTAGTAATTTAAGCGAAAAACTTTAAAAATAAAAATTCTTTTCCAAATTAATAATTGTTTTATTTCTTTCTAAATGATCAAACAAGTAAATTTTCTTGTACTTTTTACCCTTCTTCCATACACATAAAATAAGGTATCAATCAATTTATTGTGCCCACAATAAATTATATTAGAGTTCATATTTTTTGGCAATGAAAGTTTATTTATAAATACAATTTTTTTATTTTCATTCTTTTTCTTTTTTATAATATCTTCAATCCTTATATCGAGCTTTGGGCCAGTGACTCCCAAACCAGTTGGCTTTAAGGCACTAGGTGTTAAAACACCACTACAGACTTAATTGTTCAAATCTCAGATGTTAAAAAGAAGTAGTGTCTGATTTCCTTAAGCTTTCTCTTTAACCCACATAACGAGGTTTGGGCCAGTGATTCCCAGGCCAGTTGGCCTTAGGGCACTAAGTGTTAAAACACCCATACAGACTTAATTGCTTGAGTTAGAGAGGCGCTACGAAATCGAACTTATTCACACTTTTTTTTACAAACTCAAGCTCTACCGTTTTACGCGAACAATCACTGCTTGTTGAGGCAAGATGTCCGGTTACTAAGTAAAAACATGGTTATTTTTATTATTTTATTTTTTGAATAAAAACATAAATTACATTACCTTTATATGCTACCTCCAACAAATTAGAGAACTGAATATTACAAAATTTTCACTTACAACCCATGATCATATGTTACCGTGTATATTGATAATATTTGTCAAATGAGCATATGAAGATCAAAATTAATCAATATTATAGAGAATTTACAAATTTAAATGATTCAAAAAAAAAGAAACAAAAATAATTTGTTACGAATTATTTTGAGATACGTCTCAGGAGCGAAAATTCCTTACACAACCACCTCTAAATAATAATTTCACTTGGTTAGTCAACTATCCCCTCCCCCCAACCAATTTGAGATATTGTCCCCAATGTATGAATACGAAGAAGTAGAGTTTAGAATACATCATTTGTGATGTGATCCAGAATAAGCACTGTTTTTTGGGCCAAGTTAACTTGAAGTTGTGGCTGATTGCATGGCTTGGTCAGATTGGTGTATTTGGACCATTTTGGTGGATTTGGAAGATTTCTTGGGTTCTGAAGTTTGGTCCATGCATGAGACTTTATATGAAGGCTTTATTATGTCTAAATCAAGAATGAAATGGGTTTTAGACGTTCATGGGCTGCCTTGATTTATTTCCGGCTTCATTTCCGAATGGTGCATTGGTAGTGGCGGGATTTGCACAGTCTTCGTATTTTAGATATACCTTTCTCATCCGATGTCCGATTTTGGTGATTCAAGTTGCATTGGAAAGATAACGCGTAGCGTTACAACTTTTTAGCTTACATCAAAGTCCAGTTCGGAATTCTTCTTGATCAAAATGAGGACGCAAGATATCCTTATAGTTTTTATATTTTATATTTTTTTTAAGGTTATGTGTTATTTAAGTGTTGGGCTGAACTTTAATTATATTACAAAGCTCATGCACGAAATTTTAAAGTATTTTATGTTTTATTGGGTTTATTTTACTAGAGTTTAATTATATTTAGGTAGAATTAGGGTTAGCCACCTATTTAAGGGGCTTATTCATTGTAATTCACAATTAATTAAGAATATATCTTTTTACAAAACAAACTGACTTGTGTCATCTTGAGGGAGTGGATTCTTTATTGGTTCTACGGAATAAAAGCTTATCAACGTGTGGCAAGCGTTGTGGTGCCGTATCGCTGTACAGGATTCTCCAAAGAAATAAAGAAAGGTTCTTAAGGACAAGGTTCCTTAAGGGTTGGACTTGATATTGGAAGGAGTTTGTTCTTACAAAATCACGATTCGCGGTTCTTGGGGCTTAGAACACGTGGAAGGGTTTGCTTGGCCTTGTTCTAGGCGGGTTCTTATCATTTGGTATCAGGAGCTCAGGGTTCCAAGGTCAAGATTTTCTCTATCTTTATCGTTTTATGAAGTCTTCATATTCCTTTTTTTTCCTTTTTTTGTCTCTTCTCATTTCAATTTTTTTATTATTTTATTTGTGTTTTTCATGTTTATGACTGAATCTTGGATGTTATTATAATGTTCTTGCATGGTAATAGCATATAGGATTCAATTCTTGGAGTTTTTGAGTCAATTAGGGTCAAATTTCTCTGCAATTTTCGGATCAGTTCGGTCAGCATTTTTCAGCCGCGCACTGATTTTAAAACAGCAGTAACCTTTGATCTAGAAAGAGTTACGGGACCCATAACATATCGATTTATATGTACTTGAGGGGAGAAATTCGTTAGTTGTTGGTCGAACTCTGTCTGTTTACATTTCGAGTCTCACAATTACTTTCAAACAATAGTTACGAATTCTGTCCAGTTTCAGTACAGTTTGTGTTCTTGTTTTACTTTTGGTGTTTTTTTTAGTCAATTTCTTTGTGTTTTTTTTCATATTTTCTTAGTGATTCTTTGAGTATTTCCTCATTATTGGTGTATTTCAAATAAGGGGTTGATTTATATAAATAATTTGATGGACAAAAGGGTATTTATCTTTCGCACGAGATGTTTTATCAATAGTAAAGTGTGTAGTATGATTATTAATAGAGGGAATCACACAAATTTAGCTAGCACTACCCTTGTGGAAAAATTGGGATTACCATTGATACCTCTTGATAGACCTTATAAGTGGATGAGTGATTTTGGAGAGTTCAAGGTTGCTAAGCAGATTGTGGTAAATTTTTCAATTGGGAAGTATGTTGATCAAGTAGTTTGTGACGTGGTTCCTATGTGTCATACACATATTTTATTGGGTAAGCCTTGGTATAAGTTCAATAAAGTAGTTTATGATATGGATAAGAATATGTACAAATTTAGGTATGGTAGAAAAATTATCAAGCTTGCTCCTTTAACCCTACAAGAGGTCTATAAGGAAGAGTTGTACATGCAGAGGAGTGAAGAAGAGTGGGCTAAAAAGAAAAGTGTGATTGCTGAGTTTGGAATGTTACTATGAGAGCTTCCCGAGTTGATAAAGAAAAAGACATTAGCAAAATATGAAGTAAAGAAGGATATGAGTGTAGCCTCGTGTAATGAAATGAAACATGTTGATGTTTCAATAAAAAAGAGTAAGGTGGTTGATGGTGTTGATGATAGTGATGATATTGATGTGAGCGATAAAATTAGTGATCATGATTTGGTTGTTCATGATGCCAATGAGGTGATTGACGTTACTGTTAAGGGTGAATATCATATGGAGCAATCTGATGTTGGTTGTGAGGACATTAGTTATGAGGTGCAAAAAGTGCATGTGGCCGAATATATAGAGTGTGATCAGATCGTGGATGAGAGTGTGGATTGTTTGAGAAAGCGACATGGGCATGTTGAGTTTGTTTTAAAAGAGGTTTCAAATGTGAATCCATGTGGGAATCTCTTTGGGGTTGCAAGTGGAGTCAAGAATGAGAGTAGCAATGGAGAGATTGAGAGTGGAAAAATATTGACAAAAAGTCATTCATTGGCTTTATTGACTTTTGCTCACCTTAACCATTTTTTTCCATGTGATTTTATTTTATTCCAGGATTCTCGTCACATTGATCTTGTCATTTTTATCTATGACCCGGGTTCGGATTCGAGGTCGAATCCTTTTCAAGAGAGGGAGAATGATGTGATCCAGAATGAGCTCTGTCTGTTGGGCCAAGTTAACTTGAAGTTGTGGATGATTGCATGGCTTGGTCAGATTGGTGTATTTGAGCCATTTTGGTGGATTTGGAAGATTCCTTGGGTCCTGGAGTTTGGTCCATGCATGAAACTTTATATGAAGGCTTTATTATGTCTAAATCAAGAATGAAATGGGTTTTGGATGTGCATGGGCTACCTTGATTTATTTTCGGCTTCATTTCCGAATGGTGCGTTAGTAGTGACGGGATTTGTGTTGTCTTCGTATTTTGGACGTACCTTTCTCGTCCGATGTCTGATTTTTGTGATTCAAGTTGCATTGGAAAGTTAACGCGTAGCGCTACAACCTTGTAGCTTACATAAAAGTCCAGGTCGGAACTATTCTTGATCAAAATGAAGATGCAAGATATCCCTATAGTTTTTATATTTTATATTTTTTAAGGTTATGTGTTGTTTAAGTGTTGGGCTGAACTTTAATTATACTACAAAGCCCATGTACGAAATTTTAAAGTATTTTATGTTTTATTAGGTTTATTTTACTAGGGTTTAATTATATTTGGGTAGAATTAGGGTTAGCCACATATTTAAGGGGTTTATTCATTGTAATTCATAATTAATTAAGAATATATCTTTTCACAAAATAAAGTGACTTGTGTCATCTTGAGGGAGTGGATTCTTCATTGGTTCTACGGAACAAAAGCTTATCAACGTGTGGCAAGCATTGTGGCGCTGTATCGCTGTACATGATTCTCCAAAGAAATAAAGAAAGGTTCTTAAGGACAAGGTTCCTTAAGGGTTTGACTTGATCTTGGAAGGATTTTGTTATTACAAAATCACAATTCGTGGTTCTTGGGGCTTAGAACACGTGGAGGGGTTTGCTTGGCCTTGTTCTAGGCAGGTTCTTATCAATCTGGTTAGTGTGGAATTGACAATTAAATCTACAACAATGCTACTAAAAAGAAAGTTTACGTATTAAAACAATATAAGTAAATTAAAATAGTAAATGATATGTACTGATAGTTGTGATTGTGGCTCATATTTTCCTCTGGTTTTACGTCCAGTAACGGCTTGAATGCCCTCTATGGATCGAGGATATGCTTCCCATCCAATTTTTTTATAAATTGGCAAACATGGTCTTTTAAAGTCAGATTCCCGAGACTGTATTATTATCTTTCTTTTTAAATTATGTATGTAAGTTGTGAATCAATCTATCAAATCCACTAGGATGCGTCTCAAAAGTCAATGAAATATTATCTAATGACTACTTACTCAAGCCATCTCTAATAGGTTGTTTTTTTTCTTCGCGATTATTAGACATCTTTCCTAAAGAACCACAACGAGTGTTGCACGTCCAACATGCACATTTATAACAAACACCTAATTGTTTAGCTCTCCGTTTCTTAGCATTGGTGCTTTTCTCCAAACCAGGTATGTAAGAGATGAATGAATCAAGAAATTTAAGGACTTCCGTTTTAACCACTTCTTTCTTGTAAAGGTTAACATTTTCTTGGGTGATCGACATGTCCTGACATTAATTTTGAAATGTATTTTGCGTGTCCATTTTAAAGGATTAATGCCTTTTATATCTTTTAAAGTTCATCCAATTCTCTGTCTATGTTCTCTCAACATATTTAACAACTTACATTCTTGATCGCTTGTCAGAGAAGAAGAAATTACCGCAGGGTAAGTTTATTTATCTCCAAGAAATGCATATTTCAAGTCTTCTGGCAAAGTCTTCAATTCCAATTTGGGTGCCTCTTCATGTTTCTCTTCTTAAAGTGTTCCTAGTTCCTCAAAATTTTATTTCCATTCAGCGTCTTCCAGTACCTGTGTAGAATCAAGTAAAGAAAGATCATTAGAAAGATCTGAATCTAATTGCGTACTTGATTTAAGAAAATTAGCTGTATAAATTTCCGTAGGATTAGATAAACTCCCCTGAATATATTCATCTATAATTGGTTCAATTAGGTCCAAGCTCTCATCTCCATTGTCCTCATCACATGGTTGTTTGCATATGTTAAAAACATTAAGCTCCAACGTCATATTGCCAAAGGATAAATTCATGATTTCATTCATGCAATTAATTAAAGCATTAGCTGTTGCTAAAAATGGACGACCAAGTGTTACAGGAATTGGCTTATAACTGTCTGCTACAGGTTATGTTTCCAAGAGAATAAAATCCACATGATATCTGAATTTATCGACTTGTAATAACACATCTTCAATAATTCATTTCGGTACCTTGACTGATCTATCGGCAAGTAAAAGAGTAGTTGAAGTTGGTTTTAACTCGCCAATATTAAGTTGTTGGTAAACCGAAAATGGAAGCAAATTGACACTGGCTCCAAGATCAAGAAAATCATGTTTAATTTTTTGACTTCCAATAATACATGAAATAGTTGGACAACTAGGGTCTTTGTATTTTAATGCATTATTGGTTGAGAGAATGGAACTTACCTGTTCAGCTAGAAAATCTTTCTTTTTTACCTGATGTTTTCTTTTAATGGTGCATAAGTCTTTCAGAAATTTGGCATAAGATGGTATCTGTTGGATGACATCTAACAAAGGAATATTGACATTTACCTGTTTGAATATTTCATATATATATCTAGGGAACGGTTCAATTTCTTTATTTTTAATGCCTGTGGAAATTGAGGTGCATGAGAAAAATTATTATCATCAATGATGGGTAATGGTTCATCAACCATTTCCTTACCCTCTGAATCTGATTTATTTTCATCTTCGCGAGGTTTAAGAATAGGTATATGGATGACCTTACCACTGCAAAGAGTAATAACTGATTTGACTTGGTCTATGAGTTGACTACCAGAACTACCTTCGTGGGGTTTTGATGACTCTTGGGGTTTGGCTGTGGTTGTGTATGAAACTTTCATTTCTCATTAATGGTCAAAACATATGTGATTTTGGAAAATATATCATTCAGATCAATCAATGTTTGCACATTTTGGTTATTAATGGCTTTTTGTTTCTCAATGAATGCATGCAAGGTATCCTCAAGGGTTTTCCTAGGTGGTGGGATATATGGTGCATAATTCTGAGAATTTCGGAAATTTTGGTGTACCTGAGGAGGTTGTTAGCAATGGTTGTGCTTCGTTATCATTCCTCCAATTGAAGTTTGGATGGTTTCTCCAACCAGAATTATAGGTTTGGGAGTATGGGATTGAATTTGGTCTATTGAAAGTGTTTATGGAACTGACTTAGTCATGAAGACATTCTTGCAAGGTGAACCATATATTTGACAAGTGACTTATTGAATTGACTTGACATGATCACTTTTCATCATTTCTAATGCCTCGAATTTTTTTGGTAGAGATGTATATTTAGCATAAAGGTCATGGTCTTCCCTAAGGTTAAACATACCTCTACCAGATGGTTGTGGTTTTACAGATGACTCATAAGTGCCAACTGTGTCTCATTGTTGTGCATTCTCTGCTATGTGTTCTAGGTAATCCAGTGCATCTTCGGGATTTTTATTCCTAAACTCACCATTACACATCATCTCCAATACTTGTCTACTTTGGGGTGTTAAACCCTCGTAGAAATAGGCAATCAGCCTCCATGTTTCAAACTCGTGATGTGGACAAACATTCAACATATCTTTAAATCTCTCCCAACATTGGTAAAGTGTTCCCCCGACTCTTGTGTGAAGGTTGTGATTTTCCTCTTAAAGGAGTTTATCCTGTGTTTTTTAGGAACTGTTCTTGCAAATAATCTCATGTTCTGATGGATCCTGACCTAAGGTTCTGCAGCCAAATTTTAGTTTTATCCTTTAAAGAAAAAGGAAAAAACTTTAATCGAATTTTATTCATGCTATGATTTTGGTCTGTGCAAGTGTTACATACCTCTTCAAATTCCCTTAAGTGCTGATAAGGATTTTCTTATTCTAGACCGTGAAATGTGGGTAAAAGTTGGATGACACCTGGCTTAAAATTGAAACGTGCTACGTCTGGGGGAAAAATAATGCAAGATGGTGATAATGTCCTAGCGGGATTTATGAATTGTTTGAGTATCCTAGGATGATTAAGATCGCCATGCTGAGACTCATTTTATTCCTGATCAACTGGGTTTTCAACTCGAGCAGGTGGATTTTCATTTTGGTTCTCGGCCATTTTGACTGACGAAGAAGATGATGGAGACTCTCTATTTAATATACCGCTAGATGATCGAGACCAATGTCTCATGCAACCTAAATGCAGACTATTTACTAAAATTTAAAAATACAAATCAAATACTTACAAAAAGAAAAAATAATAAACAAGTGAATTAAAGAAAAAAAATTAAAATTAATGACAAAAAAAATTACAAATGTAGTGTTAAAAAATGAGATACAGAAAATACAAATAAAATAAAATAAATAAAAAATAAAAAGAAAAGAAAAAATATACAAGGATGTTAAAATATTATTCTATTTACTAAATTATATTCCCCGACAAAGGCGCCAAAAACTTGACACGCTCAAAAAGTGGTTCTTTACTCCCAAGTATAAGAGTGTCGAATTAATAAAATAACCTGGTAAGTACGTGGTCGATCCACAAGGAATGAATTTAGTAAAATAAAATAACAATTTGAGTAAAAATAAAAAGACTTGATTTGTTTGAAGTGATTTGAGAATTTTAAATTGGACTGCAATAATAAAATAAAATAAAATATTGGGGTTAGGAGATTCACTTTTAATATTTTAAATATAGAAATCTCACTTTTTATAATATATAAATTGTCATTTTTACCCAATTAATTTATTTCAGGAATTAATTATGTCAAAACATATAAAACCATCCATAAAGGCGGTGATAACTTTTATCTATAACAAGTGCAGTTAGGTACTCAATTATGCCAAATAAATAAAACCAGCCATGTAGGCGATAACAAAGTCTGTCAATAATTAATCCAGATTTAAATTAAATATTAATCATTAGATTACAGTTTATATATTATAATATAAGTGAGATTAATTTATATTTTCATTTTAAAAGTTTCACCCTTTACCCCAGTAAAATGAAATTAGCTACTCATTATTTGAATAAAAACACACATAATTTTATTACTAAAAGAAAAAAAAAATAAAAGAAAGCTTTAAAAAAATAAAACACACAAGAGTTGAAAATCTACAAAATTTCAGAGAAAACTATGGAAACCAGACTGAAGAAAATTAAGTGCAGAGCACCTCTATTTATAAAGGTGTTCGCACCTCTTACCATGTATTTGACAATTGCTTCCATCAATTGCTCCACCAATTGCTCCACCAAATTCTCCAACAAACATGCAAGCATGTTTGGTGGATAAATTGACAAATATTCTTTTATTTTTTATTTTTTATTTTTTTAGATTTGACAATGACTTTAACACATAACACATTTTGGCTTCTTTGTCAATTTCGGTCTTGAAAACTTCAGAATTATAAATCTTGTCAGCAGTAAAGTTGTAGATCTTTGAGTATTCTTTCATCTTCAATTAGAATCACTTCAATCTGATATCAGAGTAAAAGGTTATGGTCAAAATACGAACATTACACAAGCTGGAATTTCTGAAGTTATACACTGTTAGAACGCCCTACTAAATTTCTAGCCTCCAAAATCCAAATGTCAAGTCCATTTTTTTTATATATGCATCCAGAGTATAATTTCACCTACATAAAAGATAAAAATCACAATAAAAATACATAAAATATAAATTTAATTATTATGCTAAATTAAGGGGATTAATGAAACTACAAGTGTAAAATGATTGATTTTTCTTTTAATAAATGTGCACTTTTTAGTGTTCATCAGGGAATATTCCCAGTCGACTGAACTAAATGAAGGTTCAGGATAATCTCCATTCGACTGGTCAAAGGACCAGATGAGTCTTCAATGTCGTCTGAACGAGATGAAGGTCCAAGCCTTAAACTTAACTCGACATGAGTTATTGGGAATGTTCCCAGTCGATTGAACTAGATGAAGGTTTAGGATAATCTCCATTCAACTGATCAGAGGACCAGGGGAGTCTTCAATATCGTCTGGACCGCATGAAGGTCCAGGCCTTGATCTTGACTCGACATGAGTCATTGGAAATTTTTCCAATCGACTGAACCAGATGGTTCAGGATAATCTACATTCGACTGGTCAGAGGACTAGGGGAGTCTTCAATGTTGTCTGGACCAGATGAAGGTCCGGGTCTTGATCTTGACTCAACATGAGCCATGGGTGTTGGGGTTTTGGGCGAAGGGCGCGGCGGAAGCGCGGTTCGGGCGAAATCATAATTTAAAACTTTTTCAAATTACCGAATAAATTATTCAATATCTAATATGAATAAATTATTCATATTTCACCTAAACTTATTTATACGATATCAAATAATGACATAAATATATATGAAACGTCGCGAAACTTTTACGAAAAATGTTTTTCTGCAAAACACATTTTTGACCGAACCGACTACCCAACACTTATGGAGACTGCCCAGGTCAGCCCCAATAGTGTCAGGGCAGTTCATGGGCTGCCCAAACAGTGACAAATTCATTGTTTGGACAGCCGTCATCCGGTTGGCTCAAAAGTCACCCGGTAATGCCGTTTTTGGCCGTTTTCGCTTATTTCAACTACGAAACACTTTCCGGAAATTGTTCCAACTCCCAAAACACATCAAATACATTCATAAGATATATTTTTCATCACTAAAATATCACATATTCCAGGTCTGAAATAGAAAATGAAATTGCCTATTTTTCATGCTTTAAATCCAAATTTTCAAGATTAATCTAATTAATCATAACAACAACTCAAGTCACCACATATGAATCACCCAAGAACAATTCTAGGTGTTACAATAGTGGTCATAACACTCTAGAATGGAAACATGTCATCAAATGAATAAATTGGCCTAATATTACAATAATATCAACCAAATCACTTCACACATGCTTCATTACTTCCAATTCCATCCACCACAACCAAAAGCCCCAAATTTTACAAGCAAAGAAACCCTAGAACCATTCTAAGAAATCAAGAAATAAGAAACTAATTTCAAGCTTAGGGGGTTTTGAAGATTACCTTTAATACTCCAAATTTCCTAAAGCATTTTCTTGATTTTTCTTCACCTTTTCCATGGATTTATCAAACAAATTTTGAAACCCATTTTTCTTTGTGTGTTTCGGCAATGGAGCTTCTTATGGAAGCAAAATAAAAATTTTTACTTTAAAAATCACCTTAGCCGACTTACCTAGGGCCATTTTGGTCATTATGTATTTTTAATTTCATTAAATTAAAAATAAAGATAAGATAAGCTTTAGTTGGACAAATCAAATTTGAACACTTAAGCTTAATAAATCATGCCATGTGAACCAATAATAATTGAACAAATTTCATAACATTTATGGAAAACGTTTAATTAATTAATTATTCAAATATTTAACAATTAAATATCCAATAATCAATTAATATAATTATTATTATATATGTATTTTTATTTACAATAAATAACAAATACATATATTTATGGCATGTGTCAAAATCTCATTTGACAAATAATTAATGTGTATCTAATCGTATTATGTATCAAATACAAATACACAATAATTACGATTGGCCAAAATTCCTTAATGCATGTGTTATCATTTAACCGATTAAACAATTCGAATTAACTCATTTAATCCGATGAAGTATTATGAATAATTTGTATTATTCATATCGCGTTGCCCAAGTGCTCAACGAGTACACTTCATATTGTGGGACTCTCTAAGTTTAGGTTTATTCGTCACGAAATCCAATTTCGTGTCCATAATTCACCCACTCATGAATTATAACGACAACGGATAATCTCGCTAAACTATGCAAGCCGAGGTCATTGCATACGTATAATCACTCTGTTACAGGCTATCCATATTATACCTGGGATATTGATGAGAACGTCAAATCCGTTTGGTATAATATAGTCGACTTTCAATTTACGATCTCTAAATAACACTCAGAACTAATTTCCAAAGTTATACCACGGCCATGATTTACTAGATCGCAAATACATGCTGGATGCCTATGTATATGCCATGTACACAAGACTGACGGATCGTCTCTTGATACGCACTGTATATCATGAGCATCAGTCCACACCCAATGAACAGGCGGAGGTCTGATCATGAATAGATCGTTGACGTGACTGCCATCAAAGTGTGGAGGATAACTCACGTATCCCATTGTGGTATCTCAAGTCGAATGACCACTATGCTCGCTCAACTCGAGAAGATTCTTATTGACGTTGGTGTACCATCTATTAGGAAATCTTCAGTGAGTCGTTCAGTGTTTATCAAATAAACACCTACATGTCTATACGAGTCTCCCGAGACTCATGGTTCATTGGGATAAACCATTGGACCAAGTCACGATATATGACATGTACTGGTCTCAGTGGATTTTACAAACTGACCCGTGTTAGTAAATCTTGACCAGGGACTTTATTTAAGGATATACGTCTTATAGCACGTTTCTCAATGTCAATTACAAAATACGTTGTAACTGCGCACTACATTGTAAATTCTATGGTATTTGTCTAATATACACGTATCACTAAACCAGATTTAGTTTCGATCTAATCATAATCATAATTAGATCGAATAAGTGTATAAAAGACAAGGGTGCTACTATTAAATTAGTAATATTATGGAAAATAGAATTGCTCGTATTTATGAATCAGACATAAATACGATCCGGATTGGCACTCTGAGCACCAACCCAAATAATGGGGAATGTTCCCAGTCGACTGAACCAAATGTAGGATTAGGATAATCTCCGATCGACTAGTCAGAGGACCAGGGGAGTCTTCAATAACGTTTGGACCAGATGAATGTCCAGGTCTTGATTTTGACTCGACATGAGTCATTGGGAATGATCCAAGTCGACTGAACCAGATAGTTCAAGATAATCTTCATTCGACTGGTCAGAGGACCAGAGGAGTCTTCAATGTCGTTTGGACAATAAGAAGGTCCAGGCCTTGATCTTGACTCGTCATAAGTCATGGGGAATGTTCCCAGTCGACTGTACAAGATAGTTCAGGATAATCTCCATTCAACTGGTCAGAGGACCAGGGGAGTCTTCATGTCGTCTAGACCAGATGAAGGTTTAGGTCTTGATCTTGACTCGACATAAGCCATGGGGAATGTTCCTAGTTGACTGAACCGGACGTAGGTTCAGGATAATCTCCATTCGACTGGTGAGTCTTCAATGTCTTCTGGACCAGATGAAGGTCCAGGTCTTGATCTTGACTCGACATGAGCCATGGGGAATGTTGTCAGTCGACTGAATCAGATGTTGGTTCGGGTTAATCTTTATTCGACTAGTCAGAGGACTAGAGGAGTCTTCAATTTCATCTGGACCAGATGGAGGTCTAGGTCTTGATCTTGACTCGACATAAGCCATGGGGAATGTTTCCAGTGGACTGAACCAGATGTAGGTTCAGGATAATCTTCATTCGACTGGTCAAAGAACCAGGGGAGTCTTCAATGTCGTCTGGACCAGATGAAGGTCAATGTCTTGATATTGACTCGACATGAGCCATGGGGAATGTTCCTTGTCGGCTGAACCAGATGTAGGTTCCGGATAATCTACATTCGACTGGTCAGAGGATCAGGGGAGTCTTTAATGTCATTTGGATTCGATGAAGGTCCAAGTCTTATCCGTGGGGAATGTTGCTAGTCGACTGAACCTGATGTAGGTTCAGGATAATCTCCATTCGATTATTCAGAAGACTATAGGATTCTTCAATGTCGTCTGGACCAGATGAAGGTCCAGGTCTTAATCTTGACTCGACATAAGCCATGTGGAATGTTCCCAGTGGACTGAACCAGATGTAGGTCTAGGATAATCTCATTTCGACTGGTCGGAGGACCAGGGGAGTCTTCAATGTCGTCTAGACCAGGGGAGTCTTCAATATCGTCTGGACCAAATGAAAGTCTAGGTCTTGATCTTGACTCGACATGAGCCATGGGAAATATTCCCAGTCGACTGAACCAGATGTAGGTTCAGGATAAGCTCCATTCGACTGGTCAGAGGACCAAGAAAGTCTTCAATGTCGTCTGGACCTGATGAAGGTCCAGGTTTTGATCTTGACTTGATATGAGCCATGGGGAATGTTGCTAGTCGACTGAACCGAATGTACGTTCAAGATAATCTTCATTCGACTTGTCAGAGGACTATAGGAGTCTTCAATGTCGTCTGGACCAGATGAAGGTCCAGGTCTTGATCTTGACTCGATATAAGCCTTGGGGAATGTTCCCAGAGTACTGAACCAGATGAATATTCAGGATAATCTACATTCGACTGGTCAGGGGACCAGGGGAGTCTTCAATATCGTCTGGACCAGATGAAGGTCCTGGTCTTGATCTTGACTCAACAGAAGCCATGAGGAATGTTCCTAGTCGACTGAACTATATGTAGGTTCAGGATAATATCCATTCGATTGGTCAGAGAACCAGAGAAGTCTTCAATATCGTCTGGACCTAATGAAGGTCCAGGTCTTGATCTTGACTCGACATGAGCCATAAGGAATGTTCCTAGTCGACTGAACTATATGTAGGTTTAGGATAATATTTATTCGATTGGTCAGAGAACCATGGAAGTCTTCAATATCGTCTAGACCTAATGAAGGTCCAGGTCTTGATCTTGACTCGACATAAGCCATATGGAATATTTCCAATCGACTGAACCAGTTGTAGGTTCAGGATAATCTTCATTCGACTGGTGAGAGGACTAGGGGAGTCTTCAATGTCGTCTGGACTAGATGTGGGTTTGCCTTGTCGAGTTGAATGGAAGCAACTCAAGCGTCTGTATATATGCCAGTGATCATGAACGGTTGTTAATAAATATAAATAAATATTTATACATGTCGCATGGATATGTCGATTGGGCTATAAATTGGTCATTCCAAAAGTGTCAAATGGAACAATGTGATATGATATTGCATATATGCTTATTTTTATGAAAAAGTGTTGTCCAAAACAAAGGATGAATTTCATTCGACAAATAATAAGTCGCGTCGACTGGACTCTTGGCGCATGCAAATTCTTTTTGACTTGTTATCTCGAATGGGACCGCTTTGCCTTATGCTAAGCCGTCGTATACAACAGTGACATATGAGGTAATTTGATGGCTCTCCGGAGAAAAAATAATATCTTGTCACGTTGAAAGAGACTGATGCATGTCTGAAATCACAAACATGGTTAGTGGTCAAGGGGAGAACCATTATACATGTCGTCTGGAGTCAGTAGTTGATGAACTTCTTTAGTAAGTAGATGATATGTTGTTTCTTCGTTGTTTGGGATGAGTAGAAGGCAACATATGCGGTTCCTCTAAGAAGAAATTCATTCACTTTTCACATGAAGGGTACTGATTTTCAGGTGATATTCTATCCCAAGCAAGCATAATTCTTTCAAATGTTCCCTATTGACATTTTACACTTACCTCTCTTTTTCGATTTGGGATTTAGTTGGGATAATCGGGCCATTGAAAGTTTTAGGTCTGTCTTCAATTAATATTGTAGCTGTAGCGCCAGCCACGAGGTGACTTTTAGACGGGAATTTGAAGCACCAAATTGAAAAGAGTATAAGATAGCCTTGGAGGCTCATTTTATTCATTCAATCAAACATTCACTTGTTTCGCAAGTTGGAAGAGCTCTCATGATTTTCAAGGTACTTCTCATACCCTTCATTGTGTTCTTCAATCTCTTCAATTTTTCATAGAGTAGATTTAAGTTGTTCTTAGTCAGAATAGGCCATTTGATCTTTGAGATCGAAGTGAAATTATTCGAATTGTGTTTGAGGATTATGGTAGTTTGATCTTTGGGGAGTAGAAATTTTAGAAGATTTAGTGTTTGTAGATTCATCGTTTGGAAAATGTCGAGTGAAGGATCACATGGTAGTGATGATGTTGAAATAGAGAAGTATAGTGAATCCCCTGTAGAAATAACCTCAAGCTAGTCATCTGGGGAAGAAGCATATTTAGATTGGTCGCATGAGGATCTTAGTGAGGCTAGGATTTTGACATTAGCTGAACCACGCCCCTTAGGACTTTAGCAGCCAGTCGAGTGACCGAAAAATTAATGAAGGAAATAAAGTTGAAGTATAAGTTCCCTCAGTCTATAGAAGTGAGATTAGCACATCGACTGAGAGGATAGAGTATAAAGTACCTGGGTGGATTGGGTTTTATGAGCGCTCTTTCGTTGATGGATTT
This sequence comes from Zanthoxylum bungeanum, assembly GCA_019454045.1. Classification (NCBI taxonomy): domain Eukaryota; kingdom Viridiplantae; phylum Streptophyta; class Magnoliopsida; order Sapindales; family Rutaceae; genus Zanthoxylum; species Zanthoxylum bungeanum. The sequence continues at coordinate 196,529 of SKCR01008839.1, read as the reverse complement.
AGGTTCCATATACCAAAGTTAGTATGAGAAATGTTGAATCATTACGTGTTGGTCCCGTCCCAGTTAATGCCAAACACATGGAGGACTATTTTATCGATTGAGTGTTTGTCGTTTGAGTTGGGGATTGAATATGGGGTGAGGGACCTGCTGCATACTTATTACATGAAGGAGCATCTGAGAGAGAATGAGAGATACCACTTGTATCTTCGTCAGAAGAATGAGCCTTTGGTGTTGTGGCTTACAACGAATGATCAAGAGGATTGGCAGAAATATTACATCTTTGTAAGAGGAGAGAGTATTTTTGGGTCGATTGGGGCTGGTCGTATTCCTGAACATTGGAATTCGTCGAGTTTACTCTGCTTTCCATAGCTACATTTTTAGTTGTATGACTGAGGTTTATGTTCTTCCATTTGTAGGTCTTCAGCGGAACATGACCTTTCATATTACCAGTCAGGTCGTCTCAAATACGAAGTTCAACCTTAGTCTACCTGATTTCAGTTTCTAGAACCATGAATTTTCTGAAAGAATTAGTTTTCTATTTTTAATTGTCCACTCACTAGATCATTCAAACGATCTAACCCCCCACTCTCAGTTTCTTATTTTACAGGTATACCCGGAGGACGAGCTCGAAAGGATGCATACTGATGGCACTCACTAGAGGGTCTGAGTCTACCAGGTCAATTCAAACACCAAGTTCAATCAGAGTCAGAGTATAGGCATGCATCAGATATATTGTAAGTAAAGTTTGCACGCGTAAAAGTTAGAAATGTCCATGTAAAGAGCATAAGTCTAATGTTATTGAGTTATGAACTTTGAGAATCATTTTTTTGATGTTACTAATTGGGGCAATGGTCCATATGCATGAGTATATGTTTGAAATAAGAATAATAGTGTTTCTCATAGTCAGAGGCTAAGAGGGATATGACGGCCTATTCCCTTCCGGTGGCATCTCCTTGATGGGGATGCTATAACGATTGTATCAAAGCATGGTCTATGGATTCAGTGACTGCAGTAAGTAGAGTGTTGGGGTCTTGTATACACAGTATGTCCGGGATACCCGTATGCGAGGCACTACCTCTCCAGTAACCAACCCTCGAGTACGTCCTCAAGTCCTATAAATAGGTTAGTAAGCATTCTGAAAGCTATCTGAATTCTCTTCCTAATCAATTAATCATAATCCTTACTCTAGTTAAGAATCATTCTATATTTATCTTGGTTTACTTCCAGAAGATCAGAACAAGCTATGAAACTAGACCAAGAATATCTAACCCAATAGAGTAAAAATGGAGAAAGAGAAGCTATAAGAAAAGTAAGGAAAGACGTGCAGATGCTTAAGCAACCAGAGATAAGAAGAGATAGAGACACATAATTAAATAGATAAGAAAATGCTAGAACTTATAGTAGAAAAGAAAATAGAATAAGCCCGAGCGAGAGTGAAATATCGAGTAGGCCTAAGCGAGGTTTATTCCCTCCAAGAAAGGTTCCTTTCCCTCTTAGAAGATTTCTTCAGGCCGATCCAATAGCCTTCGAATACCTCGTATAGATAGCAAGCTCCCCGAGTAACGCATGATAGCCAGAAAGATAATAAAAGCCAGAAATCAGGATTAGACGTGGGAGTTCCAATTGGAAAGAGATTCCAAAAAGGATATAGAGATTCTAGATCCCCAAACCTATGCCCGTAAGCAAACAAATGAGGGTCGTTAGGAAATATGATTAGTAGCCTCAGCCAAGAAACCCGACAGAGATACGGCCCTAAGTTACCCAAATTCTCTGTGATACCGGTTAATAAAGTTGTCCTGATGGAGCATATCTCATACCTACCTTACATGAGTGATAGGCTCTACCACAACACATTATTGTTGGGGTATAAATGCTCGGAACTTAGGTCACTCCGGTAAAATATTATATGTAGCGTGATGAGTTAACGCATTCACCCAATACCGTCATTATTGTGATGGTGTACATACGAAGCTCATTAGTGCACATTGATAAGTATACACATGTAATACGTCATAATCTAATACCATCATTATTGTGAGGATAAGAAACAGTTCAGGACCAAATTAGGAGTCACTTGAATGTGATTGACCTTGGAGGTCTGTCTAATGAATTTATAAAGGCCAAAACCGTCATTATTGTGAGGCTGGAGTAAATGTCATAGGATCCACTTCCCGTTATGAAATTTTGATAGTCAAATTTCAATTTTTTCGTTAAGGGATATTAGAAAATTACGTCCCTGACAGAAATTGGAGAGCCGTTCTGGAAGAAATGAGATTGAGATTGACCTCGTTGTGGAAGGAGGCTATTGATTCAAAAGGTACCCATTTGGCTCTCTATAAACATATTTTTCCAGTTGTATTAGGCATTTGGTCGTGTCAACTGACCTTTGGAGGGCTGTTATTTTTAAAGCCACTAACTCTTGAAGAAATTTTATGTGCATCTGAAACTATGTAGGTGCCTTCACTCAATGAAATGAGAAGCAGAAGAAAAACCAAGAGAGCTTGAAATGGATGTAGTGTCCAGGAAGAGGAAAGTCGTGGTTGAAGTGGAGGAGGACATAGAGAACATTATTGTGAATATTCCTTTATGGGTCGACTGCGATTTCAGACCCTTTCTTAAGGAAGATGAACACAGACTAACTGAATTGGGTTCGACAGAGACAAACAAAAAGATCACGGGATTGAGTTATCAAGTAAGGTTTCTTAAGATCTCCATTCTTTTGTTTTATTTTAGTCGAATGGGAAATAATAAAATATTTTTCCAGGCTATGGAATGTCGCCTTTTCATTCAAGAATATGTCGAGTGGAACCAAAGGCGAATGAGAGAGTTGGAGAAGTCCAACACGGCAGCGATAAATGAGAATTCTAAGTTGAATGGTGGACTTGAAGCTTCAGAAATAAAGGTGAGAAGGGTTGAGGAGGTGGAGAAGGAGCTGAAGGCGACCCAATCGACGTTGAAGTTGGATAGGGAAATGTCTGGGGGCCAAAATTGAAGCTTACAATGAGAGTTTGGATAATTTGAGGAAACAAATGCCAGTTGGTTGAGCAACTCGAGGTGATTGCTTTTGAATCGATGATAAAATGAAAGAGAAATCTTATGAAATAGTATCTTGCTGGAGAGCATGTCGCATGGAAACCAAAGAAATGCATCAAAAAATATGACAGATTGGTGGCTGGACTTTATTTTTTGACTGAGGGTGAAGTAGAAGATAAATGAGAGGAGGTTCACTCGAAGGAGGCGGGAGGTGAGGAGTTTGAAATTGGTGATGCTGCAGAAGAATGGAAGGTTGTTGAAGTATTTTTAGAGGCAGGTGAAGGCACTGGTTCGCTTGAGGTCAAGCCAATTGCTCAATCCATTACTGAGAATCAGGATGCTCCCGCTAGTGTCGATGCCTCTGGTGAAGTTCTATCTGCTAGTGTTGAGGCTTCTGAAGTTCCACCGCCTAAAGCCCCTGAAGAATGACTTATGTAGTTTTTCTCTTTTGTACTTTTTTTTGTTTTAAAAACAATGACTGATGAATGGAAATGACTTTCAAATATTAAATTTTCTTTCTTGAATGTCATATCGCCTTTAAAAAGAAAAAAATTAGAGAAACCACATACAAGTTATAATAGCATGATCTTTGTCCCATAGTCAAAATATAGTCACTTGTCGAGTGGCTATATTGTGACTAAGTATGCTAGCATCATCAGTAGAATCGCTTGAGATGAATTGTGTTCCAGCTATTCTGAATGAGTCTTTCATCTGCGGTACTCAACTTGTAGGCTCTTTGCCCAACGACCTTTGTGATGATGTATGGGCCTTTCTAACTTCTTTAGTGTTTTGAAAAACCTTGCGTATGACCCAATCTCCTTCTTTAAATGTTATGTACCTGACGTTTTTGTTGAAGTACTTGGCCATTCTTTGTTGGTGGGCAGCAAGTCGTATGTAGGCATGCTCTCTTAGTTCATCGATTATATCTAGGCTGTGATTCATGAGTTGTCGATTCGAATCTTTTTTGAGCCATTGGCAGCGTGGGGATAGAATACTTCCCTCGGCTGGAATGACTGCTTCGGACCCAAATGCAAGTGAGAATGGGGTTTCTCCAGTCGACGAACGGGCAGTTGTTTTGTAGGACTACATGACTCTTGGAAGTTCATCTGCCCATGCTCATTTCACTTTCTCCAATCTTTTCTTCATCTTGTTCATAATTGTCTTGTTGGAAGACTTGGTTTAACCATTGGCTTGTGGGAAGCGTGGGGTTGAAAAGCTTAGTTCGATTCCTCAATTCTTACAAAAGTCTTGAAAACGGTGGCTGATGAACTGTGAACCATTGTCAGTCACAATCTCTCTTGGTAACCCGAATCGACATATGATGTTTTTCCAAACAAAGGTTTGCACTTCGCAGTCTTGTATTTTAGTGAAAGCTTCTACTTCAATCCATTTCGAGTAGTAGTCGTAGACTCGTTGTCCTGGTGCGGTTGGGAGTTTTCCTACTATACTCATTCCCAACTTCATGAATGGCCAAAGAGAAAGAATGAGATTGAGTTTTTCAGGTGGTAGGTGTGAGACTAGGGCAAACCTTTGACATTTTTCACATTTACGGGTGAAGTCTGCAAAATCATCACGTATATTGGGCCAATAATACCCTGTCATATGGGCTCGACACACCAAGCTTCTCCAACCAGATTTGTTTCCACATTCTCCTTCATGTAGCTTGGCCAATACGTGTTGGGCCTCTTCAAGAGTAAGACATCTAAGGTAGGGTCCCGAGAAGGATCTGTTCAAGAGTTGACCATCGTAGAGAGTGAACCTTGCAGCCTTTCGTTGAACTTTCTAGTCCTCAGTTTTGTCTTCTTGGAGGGTGCCTTCTTGTAAATATTTCACTAAAGGCATCATCCATTAGTCGTCTGGAGTGATTGAAGCGACATTCTCTGTTTCTTCCTTCCAGATGGCCAGCCACTGAAAATATATCACCGAGATAGATTGGGGTTTGTCCCCTTCTATTGTCGAGTCGAGGGTAGCCAAAGCGTCTGCCTGAGTGTTTTCAGTCATAGGGACTTCTGAAATGATTAGGTCATCGAAAGTCACCTGGAGTTCCTTCACCTTTCGCAAGTAAGAAGCAATTTAAGAATCTCTTGCTTGGTATGTTCCTTGGAGTTGGTTGACAATGAGTTGCGAGTCTGACTTGATTTCTATCTTATTTGCTCCCAAATCCTTGGCCAATGTTATACCAGCAATCAGAGCCTCATATTCGGCCTCATTGTTAGTGACCTTGAAATCGCATTTGGCTGCTTGTTGTAGTATATCACATGCGTGTGTAGTGATTACAATTCCCAATCCACATCCTCGCTTGTTGCTGGATTTATCGACTGTGAGTTTCTAAATGGTTGTCGACTGGGCACATTGAATTTCTAATTCAGCAGAGACTTGTATGCTAGGGATGAAGTCGGCTACGAAGTCTGCAAGAGCCTGAGACTTGATAGCAGTCTGTGGTTGATAAGAAATGTCATGCTCTCCAAGCTCCATTGTCTATTTCACTAGTCTTCCTGAGAGTTCAGGTTTATGAAGTATAATTCTCATGGGATATGATGTATAGACTGTGATTAGATTTCCATGAATGTAGGGCGTAGCTTCCGAGCCGTTGTAATCAAAGCAAGCACCAACTTTTCCATCTAGGTGTAGCGGGTCTCTGCGTCGAGTAGAGCTTTACTCACGTAGTAGACGGGGAGTTGTATCACTTCTTCTTCTCTAATTAGACTATACTGACAACATGTTCCAAAACTCCTAATAGAGAAAAAACCTCTCACTGTCGACTGGCTTTGAAAGGAGTGGTGGAGTTGGTAAGTACTTTTTGAGCTCTTTTAAAGCATTCTCGCAGGCTGAAGTCCATTCGAAGTTTTTTATTTTCTTGAGGGCTGAGAAGAACATAAAGGCTTTGTCAGTAGACTTGAAGATGAACCTTTTTAGAGCTGTAATCCTCCATGCAAGTCGCATGACGTCTTTCGGGCTGGTGGGAGAGAGCATTTTAAGGATGGATTTAATCTGATCAGGATTGGCTTATATCCTTCGTCGAGTGACCATATAGCCAAGAAACTTGTCCGAAGCAACTACGAAGGCGCATTTTGTGGGGTTCAACTTCATGCCATAATTTCTTGGCTTCTTATGATTTTACCAACATATCATCGAATGTCTGCTCCAAGCATGACAGATGTTGTTCGGCTTCTTATGATTTTACCAACATGTCATCTATATAGAGCTCTATGGTTTTCCCAATTTGTTGAGAGAACATTTTATTGATAAGACGTTGGTAGGTGGCTCCAGCGTTCTTGAGTCCAAATGGCATCACTTTGTAGCAATAGACTCTGTTGGTGACAAAAATAGTTTTCTCTTGATCGTTTGGGTGCATAAGGATATGATTGTAGCCTGAATAGGCGTCCATAAAGCTCAAAAATATGTGCCTTGCTGTAGCATCTACCATTGAATCAATATGGGGAATGCGGAGTGAATTATTTAGGCATGCCTTGTTCAAGTCTTTGAAGTCGATGCAGACTCGCCAATTCTCATTCTTCTTTCGGACTATAACGACGTTTGCAAGCCACTCTAGATATTGGACTTCTTTGATGGCTCCATTTTGAAACAGTTTTTGAACTTCCTCGTCGATGATTTGATTTCTTTCTGGAACAAACTTTCTTCTCTTTTGCCTGATAGGAGGATAGTCTGGGTCCACATGAAGTTCATGGGTAATTAACGCATAAGCTATCTCAGTCAAATCCTTGTGTGACCATGCGAAATAGTCGTGTCGTCCCTTTAGGAAATTTATTAAATCATCACGTAGCCTGGGTTCTAGATTTGACCCAATTTGAGCTTTATAATCAGCGTGCTGAGGATGGATCTGGACCTCGTCAAGTTCTTCAATGTTTGGCGGATTCAGCTCGGTAGTGCGAGATCCTTCCTGTAATTGCTATACAGATTTAGGCTTTACTTTTAAAGTCATCTAATAACAGCTTCTAGAGACGAACATGTCCCTTTTTCTTTCTTGGATCCCCCACTTGGTAGGGAACTTTAATACTTGACGGTAGGTGGATAAGATTGCCCTCATTTCATGAATCCAAGGCCGACCAACAATCAAGTTATAGGCTGAGGGACATTCTAAGACTAAGAACGTGGTCACTTTATTGCGCATATGGATTTAGAAGCATGATACTCTTGGAAATAAGTGTTACTTAAGCTTGATTAAATTATTACACAAATCCTTTCATTACAAGTGACATAAGTAAGGGACCATTCCGAACCCAACGGTTTGAGGTCTTCCCTTGCGAGGGGTGAGTGCGGCCTTAAATCTCATTTTCCAGGTTCACACTGGGTGGCGACTCCATTATTCTCCGGTTTAGTCCCCCGCGGGATACTCCGTACTCCCGACCGGGCCGCGAGCCCGGGACAGCATGCGTCGTCCAGTTTCTGTGTCCCACACCAAGGATCCTAAACATGATTCTAGTGTGAATTATTCAATAAAGTTTGCGGAAAAAACTTACATTGAATGGTTGAAGTTCAAAACTTTTCTTTGATGTATGGAGGGGTTGACCGAAACTTCAAGGAGCACAAAAGGGCTTGGCCGAGAGCTTCAATGGAGGAGAAATTTTTTGTGTTTCATCGCATCACAAATCCGATCAAAGTGAGTATTTTCGCAACTTAACTTTGATGTATTCACATGTTTTCATAGCTTAATTGATATTAGGATAACCTAGATAACCCAACAGTGGTATCAAGAGCCTTGATTAAGCATGAAATTGATTTAGGGTAAAATTTGGGTAAAATTTATTTGAGCATGATTTGATGAAATTGATTGTTTGAATATGCTTGAATGATGATAACTTAGAGTTATGCTTGATCAATTTGATGAAAATTGAATTGGATTAATTTTTCCCCAATAAGTAGGCTTGGCCGAAAGTTGAGAAGCCCTAATGTCATGGTGATTTTTGTTTTTTGATCATTGGATGAGTTGAAAGATTTTGGAAATGTTGATTTGAGATTCAATTGGATCGAAATCGAAATCGATTTTAAAAACCCTAATTGTTGTGAGCTATAAGCATGGAAATGAATTGATTTTTTGATTCAATAATGTTGGACATGTGTTGATGATGATAAACATGATTAATTATGTAAATTGATATTTTGGAAATGTTAATTTGACTAATTAATTATGGCTAATACACTTTAATTAATTTAATTGTGATATTTGGAATATTGTGATTAAATTGATTGGGCTAAATTTGGAATTGGGCTAATAAAGTTATATTTGGGCTTAATGGGCTTGGTTGGGCCAAGTTTGGTTTAGGTTAATTGGTTGGATCCGATTGGGCCCAAAACCATATCCATAAAGTCCAAATGTAATATAATGGACTTTTAAAATTTTAATTGGGCCTAAATTGATTTTTGGCAAAAGGGTGATTCCTTATTGGGCTTTGGTTGCCAAAGTCCATGCCTTATAAATTAATTGAAAGCCCATTGGACTTTAATTAAATTGACATTGGATGTTAATGGGCTTTGAGACCCGTAATGATTAGATTTAGAATCTAAGTCGCAAAGGCTCATTAATAAATGTAATTATTTAATTTAGAATTAAATAAAGAATTAGTATTGAATACAAATTAAAATGGATTTAATGTTGTAGTTTAATATAATTCAAGAATTCGTACTTTGAGTACTTATTCTTAAAATGAGTTTGACTCGCGCAAATCAAATCGTTGTTTGAACATTGGATGGTCATTCATTTCAGATTAATTAATTGGATTAGATTGATTGATAATATGCTTTGTGTGAATACATGGATGTGATGTATGAATAATGTATATCAGATGGATATTAGATGGGTGAGGGCAATTTTGGAAATTGTTGTAATAAATTTAGAATTTCTTAAATTGAACCTGCGTGTCCAGCCTATTACCTTTTGATTCTTTGTATTTCTCTTCTCACCTATTCCCCTAAATGTAAATGGGTAGAAATAAGAAATGGAGAGGTTTCTTTAGAAGTGTTATGTAATTGGGTAGAAATAAGATTTGTGCTAGTGGGAGAGAGGAAATGGAGAGATTTGTTCTAGGAACAAATTGTGTTATATATCCATCCACATATCATTATTAATTTATTTATCGCGCCTTATTATGCTTTTAGAATGCATGTTTAAGGGTGTATGATGAGACCTAATCAAAGATAATTAATTGGTTGCCAATTACGCGAAAAACCCTCAATATATATTAAGTGTTTTTCCTTTCATTGAATGATTTATTCTCAAGATCCAAGATTTGCACTGGTTTGTTGGCCAAAGTCAAGGCCTTTGTCTATCGCGGATGTGTTTGAATCATAAAGGCTTTGTTCCATATCGGTGTCTTGTCCAAGTTGTGATTTGTTGGCCAAAGTCAAGATCACTTCTTGTCCATCGACATCGATTACGAAGCTTTCCAAGGTCAATGGGTCCCGCTTAACTGGAATCATTAAGTTTGTTGTGCCAAAGCCAAGGCTTAGTTGATTCAGAGGAAAAAGGTTAGGAAAATATATTGGATATATTGGATATATTAGATATATGTTTCAGACTTGGATGTCCACCTACTGGATCTAGGAATTGGATGAGATCCAATTGATCTTAGAGATCTACATAGTTAAATATCATATAGCTTGTTGGCCAAAGTCAAGGTTGTGTGTTATTTAACGGGATCCTAGCCCACTAGGAAACAAGGTTTCCCGAGTACTCAACAGAGGGTTAGAGGCTCGCCGAAAAATAGTGGGAGGCAAGTATTAAATTTGCAATTTCGTCTAGATACTTGCCAATACGCGCTCATTTAATTTTTCGTCATTAATTAATAAATTTATTAGTTTGACTAATATTTAATCGCTGTTTTAATTAAACAGTTGGACTGTATTCAAACTACTTCAAATAATAGTTGATTATATAATTGGATTATAGTAATCAATATATATTTGAATTTAACAAAACAAATTATAGTTGATTATATAGTTAGACTATAGTAATCATTATAATCAATAGCACTTGAAATCGTTGATTGGATAGTTGGACTATAGCAATCAAGATAAATGAAAGATTAGCATTTAAAACATAAACATGGGTAAAAATGTCTTTAAACGGCTTTAATTTTCAAATTGGGAATTGAGAAATTATTCTAATTGATAAAATTACATCTCGGGCCTAAGCCCGGAGTTGAGCAAATAGTAGAGCATGAGCTTTGGAAGACTCATGGTGATGATAAATTTAGTGCTCAATCTGTTGTGCTTACTGCAATGACTCTTTAATTTCGTCATCAAAGTTAAGGGTTAGATCATTGTACCATGATTATGAAATTAAAGATCATCATAGATTTATTATTAAATCTTAGAAGTACAAATTGCAAAAAGAAGCTCTTATGCTCACGTATGTCAGAGGGTACATCTGTCGAGCACTAGGTGTCGCAGATGATTGCTGACATCGATCAGCTAGGTTAGCTGGGCATTACCTACGTGGCTGAGACTACCAAAGATTTGATCTTATAGTCTCTACCCGAAAGCTGGGGCAGGTTCATTATGAACCAAGAGTAAACTCTTGGAGAGTTAATGGCTATGCTCTATGAGGCAAAGCCAGAGCTTCTAAAAGGGGCAAAGGCAAAATCATCACAGTCTTCTGGGAAGATAAAGGACATATCCCAAAATGTCTGCCCAAACTGTGGCAAACGGGGTCACTGGAAGCGTGACTTCCGTATGGACAAGGCAGACATGAAGGAAGTGAAGACGGGCATGGCTCCGGCTTCAATTATGTTTGTCATAAACATGTTCGCTATTAGTTTCAAAATTGGATTTTGATACTAGATGTGGTACATAGATATGTACTGTTGTGCGGAATCTGCTGATTAGCAGGATACTGACTTCAGTTGAGATTGATGTCTGCGAATTGGAAATGGGACAACCGTTATAAATACTTAAATTAGGAAACTGTTATAATGTACCTAGTTTGACTAGAAGCATTAACTCTATATCAGAGTATAACTCGTTGCAGGTATACCTTTATATTCTAGAACACTAAAATGTTTTTTTTATAAAGATGATAATGAGATAAACACATTAGATGTGAATAACAGTATTTATATTTTGAATATAAATAAATCTCAAACGTATGACATGACAAACAAATAGCTCAAACTGATTTGATCAGATGAGACTTATTTGTGGCATTGTTGTCTGGGATACATTAAACAAGACTCGTATATCCACACTTTCGAAGAGTGGATACTAGGACGGATTTGATTCTAATTCAAATGATGTCTACGAATCTAGTTTATTAGGCAAAGTGCCTAAAACACTTTTTACTTGGTAAAAGTGCAAATGCCACCGATCTGTTAGCCCTCGTTCATAGGGACATAAGTGGGCCCATGTCTAGCTAGGCTAGAGGTGGATATGAACGCTTCGTAACCTTTACGGATGTGGCATCGCGTTATGGTTATGTGTTTCTTTTCAAACACGAATCGAAATCTTTTGATAAATTCAAAGAGTTTCGACACAAAGTAGACAGACAGATCGGCAAGAGTATTAAAACTATCACGGTTAGACCGTGATGGAAATACTTAAGCAATAAGTTTCTCAATTACTTGAAAGAGTATAATATTCTTTCAATATGGACTCCTCCTAGAACACCTCAATTAAGCGGTGTGTCCGAACTGAGAAACCAAATTTTGTTGGACATGATAAGGTTAATCATGAGTCGCTCTGAGCAACCATTTTCCTTCAAGGGATACACATTAAATAATACAAAACTTATTTTGAATAAGGTTCCATGAAAAATCTGTTAGACAGATTTCATATTAGATATGAACAGGAAAGAAACCGGGTTTTCTTATTCCTGGAGATTTGGGAATGCTGGGCATATGTTTGGATGATACCAAACTAAAACCCCAAATCGGAAAAGTGCCTAATTTGTAGGTTGTCCTAGGGTAACCAAAGTATAGTACTTATACAACTCACATGAGAACAATGTAATTGTTGCTCGCCATGCGATTTTCCTAAGAGGAATACCTATATGCAGTGGTAAGTGGGAGGAAAGTAAAACTCGATGAAAATCGGAGTAATACTGTTCCAGGCACCGAGTCCTAATGGAATACAAATAGTTCATCAAGGTTGAAACAATCTTCGAATACACAAGAACCGCGTAAGTCGGAGAGAGTCAGAAAACAACCTGGGAGGTATGGGTTTCTGATCTCACCTCATGAAGATGTCAATCTTATTGAGGAAGAAAAACCGACTATGTATGAGGTAGTGATACAAGGTATCGACAACTTTCATGGCAAAGTGCCATGATGTCCGAAATGGATTCCATGTATACCAACCAAGTTTAGACACTGATTGCTGTACCAGAAGGCATTGTGCCTATTGGTACTATATGTGTCTTCAAGGAAGACATACATGGATGGCAACATACCAACGTACAAAGCTAGGCTTGTAGCGAAAAGGTATCGTTATCAACATTGTGTCGATTACGACGAAACCTTTTACAAGTTTCCATGGTTAAATCCATTTGGATAATGCTTGCTAATGCTGCATGTTTCATTTATGAAATGTGGCAGCTGAACGTCAAAATCGCTTTCCTTAAACGGAAACCTTTTTTAGGATGTTTACAATATCCTGACGGTTTTGTCGTACCAAAACAAGCAAACAAGGTTTGTAAGTTAATTCGAACCATTTATGGATTGAAGCAAGCATTGCGTTCTTGGAATTATCGTTTTGATGTAATCATAATGGTATATGATTTAATTTAAAATGAAAATGATTCTTGTGTATATAAGGAGGTTAGTGGGAGCGCACTGACAATGGATGTCCTAAATAATAATGATATATCATTTCTTGGAAATGACATTCCCGTAATACAATCGGTGAAAGCTTGGCTTTCATGAAAAATTCTCCGTAGAATTCTTGGGAGAAACAACCTTTATTCTAGGAATAAGGATCTACTGGGATAGATCTAAAAGTTTTTGGAACTCTCCGAGAACTCGTACATTGAAATAAATGTATGTGACCTGGTGTCTCATATGCTTTGAGCATATGAAGTCACAATCAGACCAAGCCAAGTGATAGTCACTGGATTGATGTTAAGAACATCTTTAAATATCTTAGATGATCTAAGGATGCTTTATTAAGCTATGGAGAAGGAGAACTTGAAGTGACTGGGTTCACTGCTGCAAGTTTCCAAACCGACAAAAACGACTATAAGTCAAAATTGCGGTACTATATAGTTTGAATACCGGAACAGTGAGCTGGAAATCTTCCAAGCAAGATACTTTTGCCGAATAAACAACAAAAGCGGAATATTGCTGCAGCTGAGGCAGCAATAGAAGCCATTTGGATCTTAATAATACTAATTAGATTAGGAGTAGTTCTGTTAGCAGCTGAGCTAGGCTACAGTACAGGCTAAAGAATTAATGGTCTCATCAACGATCTGAGTATATACTTCAACTATTCATCTGATTCGTTCGGATCATACATCATGGCGATGTGATATCGAATAAAGCGCATCAGATGATAACTTTGCAAATCCGCTGATGAAAGCAGTTTCTCAGCAGAAGTTTGAGCGAACCGTACATAGTTCAGGTGTAGGACACTTGAGTGATTGGCTATAGGACAAGTGGGAGATTGTTGGAAAATTATGACCCATAGCATCACTATTTGTATAGAACATGGTGTTGTTGTACAAATTAACTATGTGACAAAGGAAATTGCTCTTTTATCATTTGTAATTAGATTACCGGGATATATAAATGATAAAAGTCCATATGATTAGTTCCAGATTGATAAGATATGAGACAGTATCAATCCATGAAGGTTTAATTATTAAAACATCCCTAGTCGGAGTATTATCGAGATTGGACATCGATAATGCGGAATAGACTAGTATTGCACTTGTGCGCGTTGTGGGAGAATAACGGCATAGTTCTCATATATTTGGATATTGGATACTCATGCAAGTGTAATAGGAGGTTGTGTTTACCGATGGTACGAAAACAGCTTCGCTCTGGATAGACCCCTCGGAATTCCATTGGTAGTATGACTTTGTGTCTATGGAAGTCCGACTCATGGTAGGTGTATTTGGTCTTAACCTGAGATTTACACCGCTAATACTTGCGACAATCAATATACTTTGGTTTTGGTCGTCCAGGGATTTAACAGGTTCTGTGTACGCCTCTTCTGGGTATATTGAGAATCGTAGTGTATTGGGTGTGATGTCAAGATGGAAGTATCACTCCAGTCATATGGAGATGATGGTCACGTTGGATACGGAACTAGTACTCTTATGTACTACAGTCAACGGGATAATATGACTAGGTCATGATTATCCAAATATAGAGACTAGTTACCAGAGATCCGATATGTGCTTCATACGGGGCAGACACAATTCCAGCCCCAGGCCTAGCATGTGACATCCGATACTGGATCGCAATACGCAATACTTTGTATACTACGCATGATATAGATTACATATTCCTTTAAGAATATTTCTGGAGAATTGGGTAGGCACGATGCTTTGCTAGAAGCCAACCATGTCTTGTAAATCGGTAAAAATGTAGTACTAGGTACGTACATGTTCGGATAGTCCGACGACCGGATTTACTGCCAATATATCTGGGGATCTCATGGGTAGCTTCCCGAAGATTCACCGATGATGTATGACTCACATAATTAATCTGGGATTAATTAATAGAGAGCGAAAATTAATCTAGGATTAATTATGGAGATATTTTATCTGGGATAAAATATTATTTAAAGAGAGAGAACGATTAATTTGGAATTAATCGATAAATTAATATATTCGATATATTAAACGAAATTGGATTTCGACGCGGAATTAAAATTGGATTTTAATTCGGGCGAACGAGTTAATTTAGAATTAATTTGCTTGTGATGTGAATAGTAATTTTGCTAGGCAAAATTATTTAATTAAATTTGATTTAATTACGTCGTAACGGAAAATTCGTTAATTCGGAATTAGCGAACCCGAGCCCGGGAGTGTTTGCGGGACCACTCTCATTTAGAATCAAGTGGGGCCCACGCGTCACATCATTAGTCATTCTTGTGATGTAAGTCACATCAACTTTGAGTGATGTGATGTATGTCACTTTTGAGTGATGTGAGTAGATGGAAGGCTTAAATGCCTTGTACAATTTTTGGAAAATGTAATTGGTATTAGATTTTTGAAATCCAAATACACAACACACAACTTCATCTTCTCCCTCTCTCTCCCTCAACATTCGGCCAAGGGCCATTTTTCTCTCAAATGTTCTTGGCTTGGCCGAGAACAACAAGAAAGCAAAGGGAGATTTTGTGGCAAAATTTCCATGATGCTAGCACATCCAAGGGGTCAAACAAAGGTGATAGGGAAATCCACTCATGAGCATGGAATCTCAAAACAAAGCTTGGAGCTTAAAGGAGCACAAATGGAGGGGTTGACCGAAACTTCAAGGAGCACAAAAAGGCTTGGACGAGAGCTTCAATGGAGGATAAATTTTTTGTGTTTCATCGCATCACAAAAACGATCAAAGTGAGTATTTCTGCAACTTAACTTTGATGTATTCACATGTTTTCATAGCTTAATTGATCTTGGGATAACCTAGATAACCCAACAATGGTATCAAGAGCCTTGATTAAGCATGAAATTGATTTATGGTAAAATTTGGGTAAATTTGATTTGAGCATGATTTGATGAAATTGATTGTTTGAATATGCTTGAATGATGATAACTTAGAGTTATGCATGATCAATTTGATGAAAATTGAATTGGATTAATTTTTCCCCAATAAGTAGGCTTGGCCGAAAGTTGAGAAGCCTTAATGTCATGGTGATTTTTGTTTTTTGATCATTGGATGAGTTGAAAGATTTGGGAAATGTTGATTTGAGATTCAATTGGATCGAAATCGAAATCGATTTTAAAAACCCTAATTGCCGTGAGCTATAAACATGGAAATGAATTGATTTTTTGTTTCAATAATGTTGGACATGTGTTGATGATGATAAGCATGATTAATTGTGTAAATTGATATTTTGGAAATGTTAATTTGACTAATTAATTATGGCTAATACACTTTAGTTAATTTAATTGTGATATTTGGAATATTGTGATTAAATTGATTGGGCTAAATTTGGAATTGGGCTAATAAAGTTGTATTTGGGCTTAATGGGCTTGGTTGGGCCAAGTTTGGTTTAGGTTAATTGGTTGGATCCAATTGGGCCCAAAACCATATCCATAAAGTCCAAATGTAATATAATGGACTTTTAAAATTTTAATTGGGCCTAAATTGATTTTTGGCAAAAGGGTGATTCCTTATTGGGCTTTGGTTGCCAAAGTCCATGCCTTATAAATTAATTGAAAGCCCATTGGACTTTAATTAAATTGACATTGGATGTTAATTGGGCTTTGAGACCCGTAATGATTAGATTTAGAATCTAAGTCGCAAAGGCTCATTAATAAAATGTAATTATTTAATTTAGAATTAAATAAAGAATTAGTATTGAATACAAATTAAAATGGATTTAATGTTGTAGTTTAATATAATTCAAGAATTCGTACTTTGAGTACTTATTCTTAAAATGAGTTTGACTCGCGCAAATCAAATCGTTGTTTGAACATTGGATGGTCATTCATTTCAGATTAATTAATTGGATTAGATTGATTGATAACATGCTTTGTGTGAATACATGGATGTGATGTATGAATAATGTATATCAGATGGATATTAGATGGGTGAGGGCAATTTTGGAAATTGTTGTAATAAATTTAGAATTTCTTAAATTGAACCTGCGTGTCCAGCCTATTACCTCTTGATTCTTTGTATTTCTCTTCTCACATATTCCCCTCAATGTAAATGAGGTTTCTTTAGAAGTGTTATGTAATTGGGTAGAAGTAAGATTGTGCTAGGAGAGAGAGGAAATTGAGAGATTTGTTCAGGAACAAATTGTGTTATATATCCATCCGCATATCATTATTAATTTATTTATCGCGTCTTATTATGCTTTTAGAATGCATGTTTAAGGGTGTATGATGAGACCTAATCAAAGATAATTAATTGGTTTCCAATTACGCGAAAAACCCTCAACATATATTAAGCATTTTTCCTTTCATTGAATGATTTATTCTCAAGATCCAAGATTTGCACTGGTTTGTTGGCCAAAGTCAAGGCCTTTGTCTATCGCGGATGTGTTTGAATCATGAAGGCTTTGTTCCATATCGGTGTCTTGTCCAAGTTGTGATTTGTTGGCCAAAGTCAAGATCACTTCTTGTCCATCGACATCGATTACGAAGCTTTCCAAGGTCAATGGGTCCCACTTAACTGGAATCATTAAGTTTGTTGTGCTAAGCTAGGCTTAGTTGATTCAGAGGAAAAAGGTTAGGAAAATATATTGGATATATTGGATATATTAGATATATGTTTCAGACTTGGATGTCCACCTACTGGATCTAGGAATTGGATGAGATCCAATGATCTTAGAGATCTACCTAGTTAAATATCATACAGCTTGTTGGCCAAAGTCAAGGTTGTGTGTTATTTAACGGGATCCTAGCCCACTAGGAAACAAGGTTTCCCGAGTACTCAACAGAGGGTTAGAGGCTCGCCGAAAAATAGTGGGAGGCAAGTATTAAATTTGCAATTTCATCTAGATACTTGCCAATACGCGCTCATTAATTTTCGTCATTAATTAATAATATTATTAGTTGGACTAATATTTAATCGCTGTTTAATTAAACAGTTGGATTGTATTCAAACTACTTCAAATAATAGTTGATTATATAATTGGATTATAGTAATCAATATATATTTGAATTTAACAAAACAAATTATAGTTGATTATATAGTTAGACTATAGTAATCATTATAATCAATAGTACTTGAAATCGTTGATTGGATAGTTGGACTATAGCAATCAAGATAAATGAAAGATTAGCATTTAAAACATAAACCTGGGTAAAAATATCTTTAAACGGCTTTAATTTTCAAATTGGGAATTGAGAAATTATTCTAATTGATAGAATTACATCTCGGGCCTAAGCCCGGAGTTGAGCAAATAGTACAGCATGAGCTTTGGAAGACTCATGGTGATGATAACTTTAGTGCTCAATCTGTTGTGCTTACTATAATGACTCTTTAATTTCGTCGTCAAAGTTAAGGGTTAGATCATTGTACCATGATGATGAAATTAAAGATCTTCATAGATTTATTCTTAAATCTTAGAAGTACAAATTGCAAAAAGAAGCTTTTATGCTCACGTATGTCAGAGGGTACATCTGTCGAGCATTAGGTGTCGCAGATGATTGCTGCCATCGATCAGCTAGGTTAGCTGGGCATTACCTACGTGGCTGAGACTACCAAAGATTTGATCTTATAGTCTCTACCCGAAAGCTGGGGCAGGTTCATTATGAACCAAGAGTAAACTCTTGGAGAGTTAATGGCTATGCTCTAGGAGGCAAAGCCATAGCTTCTAAAAGGGGCAAAGGCAAAATCATCACAGTCTTCTGGGAAGATAAATGACATATCCCAAAATATCTGCCCAAACTGTGGCAAACGGGGTCACTTGAAGCGTGACTGCCGTATGGACAAGGCAGACATGAAGGAAGTGAAGACGGGCAAGGCTCCGGCTTCAATTATGTTTGTCATAAACATGTTCGCTATTAGTTTCAAAATTGGATTTTGATACTAGATGTGGTACATAGATATGTACTGTTGTGCGGAATCTGCTGATTAGCAGGATACTGACCTCAGTTGAGATTGATGTCTGCGAATTGGAAATGGGACAACAGTCGCTATTTTAACCTTAGAAACCTAAGTTTAGGAACTGCCCTTCGGGTATGTACTTAAATTAGGAAACTATTATAATGTACCTAGTTTGACTAGAAGTATTATCTCTATATCAGAGTATAACTCGTTGTAGGTATACCTTTATATTCTAGAACACTAAAATGTTTTTTTTATAAAGTTGATAATGAGATAAACACATTAGATGTGAATAACAGTATTTATATTTTGAATATAAATAAATCTCAAACGTATGACATGACAAACAAATAGCTCAAACTGATTTGATCAGATGAGACTTATTTGTGGCATTGTTGTCTGGGATACATTAAACAAGACTCGTATATCCACACTTTCGAAGAGTGGATACTAGGACGGATTTGATTCTATTCAAATGATGTCTACGAATCTAGTTTATTATGCAAAGTGCCTAAAACACTTTTTACTTGGTAAAAGTGCAAATGCCACCGATCTGTTAGCCCTCGTTCATAGTGACATAAGTGGGCCCATGTCTAGCTAGGCTAGAGGTGGATATGAACGCTTCGTAACCTTTACGGATGTAGCATCGCGTTATAGTTATGTGTTTCTTTTCAAACACGAATCGAAAACTTTTGATAAATTCAAAGAGTTTCGACACAAAGTAGACAGACAGATCGGCAAGAGTATTAAAACTATCACGGTTAGACCGTGATGGAAATACTTAAGCAATAAGTTTCTCAATTACTTGAAAGAGTATAGTATTCTTTCAATATGGACTCCTCCCAGAACACCTCAATTGAGCGGTATGTCCGAACTGAGAAACCAAATTTTGTTGGACATGATAAGGTTAATCATGAGTCGCTCTGAGCTACCATTTTCCTTCAATGGATACGCATTAAACAATGCAAAACTTATTTTGAATAAGGTTCCATGAAAAATCTGTTAGACAGATTTCATATTAGATATGAACAGGAAAGAAACTGGGTTTTCTTATTCCTGGAGATTTGGGAATGCTAGGCATATGTTTGGATGATACCAAACTAAAACCCCAAATCGGATAAGTGCCTAATTTGTAGGTTGTCCTAGGGTAACCAAAGTATAGTACTTATACAACTCATATGAGAACAATGTAATTGTTGCTCGCCATGCGGTTTTCCTAAGAGGAATACCTATATTCAGTGGTAAGTGGGAGGAAAGTAAAACTCGATGAAAATCGGAGTAATATTGTTCCAGGCACCGAGTCCTAATGGAATACAAACAGTTCATCAAGGATGAAACTGTACCACAATCTTTGAATACACAAGAACCGCGTAAGTCGGAGAGAGTCAGAAAATAACCTGGGAGGTATGGGTTTCTGATCTCACCTCATGAAGATGTCAATCTTATTGAGGAAGACAAACCAACTACGTATGAGGTAGTGATACAAGGTATCGACTCATTTCATGGAAAAGTGCCATGATGTCCGAAATTGATTCCATGTATACCAGCCAAGTTTGGACACTGGTTGCTGTACCAGAAGGCATTGTGCCTATTGGTACTATATGTGGCTTCAAGGAAGACATACATGGATGGCAACATACCAACGTACAAAGCTAGGCTTGTAGCGAAAAGGTATCATTATCAACATTGTGTCGATTACGACGAAACCTTTTACAAGTTGCCATGGTTAAATCCATTTGGATAATGCTTCCTAATGCTGCATGTTTCATTTATGAAATGTGGCAGCTGAACGTCAAAATCGTTTTCCTTAAACAGAAACCTTTTGGAGGATATTTACAACATCCTGACGGTTTTGTCGTACCAAAACAAGCAAACAAGGTTTGTAAGTTAATTCGATCCATTTATGGATTGAAGCAATCATTGCTTTCTTGGAATTATCGTTTTGATGTAATCATAATGGTATATGATTTAATTCAAAATGAAAATGATTCTTGTGTATATAAGGAGGTTAGTGGGAGCGCACTGACAATGAATGTCCTAAATAATATCATTTCTTGGAAATGACATTCTTGTAATACAATCGGTGAAAGCTTGGCTTTCATGAAAAATTCTCCGTATAATTCTTGGGAGAAACAACCTTTATTCTAGGAATAAGGACCTACTGGGATAGATCTAAAAGTTGTTGGAACTCTCCGAGAACTCGTACATTGAAATAAATGTACGTGACCCGGTGTCTCATATGCTTTGAGCATATGAAGTCACAATCAGACCAATCCAAGTGATAGTCACTAGATTGATGTTAAGAACATCTTTAAATATCTTAGATGATCTAAGGATGCTTTATTAAGCTATGGAGAAGGAGAACTTGAAGTGACTGGGTTCACTGCTGCAAGTTTCCAAACTGACAAAAAGACTATAAGTCATAATAGTGGTACTATATAGTTTGAATACCGGAACAGTGAGCTGGAAATCTTCCAAGCAAGACACTGTTGCCGAATAAACACACAAAAGCGGAATATTGATGCAGCTGAGGCAGCAATAGAAGCCATTTGGATCTTAATAATCCTAATTAGATTAGGAGTAGTTCTGTTAGCAGCTGAGCTAGGCTACAGCACAGGCTAAAGAATTAATGGTCTCATCAACGATCTGAGTATATACTTCAACTATTCATCTGATTCGTTCGGATCATACATCGTGGCGATGTGATGATCGAATAAAGCGCATCAGATGATAACTTTGCAAATCCGCTGACGAAAGCAGTTTCTCAGCAGAAGTTTGAGCGAACCGTACATAGTTCAGGTGTAGGACACTTGAGTGATTGGCTATAGGAAAAGTGGGAGATTGTTGGACAATTATGACCCATAGCATCACTATTTGTACAGAACATGGCGTTGTTGTACAAATTAACTATGTGACAAAGGAAATTGCTCTTTTATTCATTTGTAATTAGATTACCGGGATATATAAATGATAAAAGTCCATATGATTAGTTCTGGATTGATAAGATATGAGATAGTATCAATCCATGAAGGTTTAATCATTAAAACATCCCTAGTCGGAGTATTATCGAGATTGGACATCGATAATGGAGAATAGACTAATATTGCACTTGTGCGCGTTGTGGGAGAATAACGACATAGTTCTCATATATTTGGGTATTGGATACCCATGCAAGTGTAATAGGAGGTTGTGTTTACCGATGGTACGGAAACAGCTTCTCTCTGGATAGACCCCTCGGAATTCCATTGGTAGTATGACTATGTGTCTATGGAAGTCCGAATCAGGGTAGGTGTATTTGGTCTTAACCTGAGACTTACACCGCTAATACTTGCGACAATCAATATACTTTGGTTTTGGTCATCCAGGGCTTTAACAGGTTCTGTGTACGCCTCTTCTGGGTATATTGAGAATCGTACTGTATTGGGTGTGATGTCAAGATGGAAGTATCACTCCAGTCATATGGAGATGATGGTCACGTAGGATACGGAACTAGTACTCTTATGTACTGCAGTCATCGGGATAATATGACTAGGTCATGATTATCCGATTATAGAGACTAGTTACCAGAGATCCGATATGTGCTTCGTTCGGGGCAGACATAATTCCAGCCCCAGGCCTAGCATGTGACATCCGATACTGGATCGCAATACGAAATACTACGTATACTACGCCTGATATAGATTACACATTCCTGTAAGAATATTTCTGGAGAATTGGGTAGACACGGTTCTTTGCTAGAAGCCAACCATGTCTTGTAAATCGGTAAAAATGTAGTACTAGGTACGTACGTGTTCGGATAGTCCGACGACCGGATTTACTGTCAACATATCTGGGGATCTCATGGGTCGCTTCCCGAAGATTCACCGATGACGTATGACTCGCACATAATTAATCTGAGATTAATTAATAGAGAGAGAAAATTAATCTATGATTAATTACAGAGATATTTTATCTGGGATAAAATATTATTTAAAGAGAGAGAACGATTAATTTGGAATTAATCGATAAATTAATATTTTGGATATATTAAACGAAATTAGATTTCGACTCGGAATTAAAATTGGATTTTAATTCTGGCGAACGAGTTAATTTAGAATTAATTCGCTAGCGATGTGAATAGTAATTTTGCTAGGCATAATTATTTAATTAAATTTGATTTAATTACGTCGCAACGGAAAATTCATTAATTCGGAATTAGCGAACCCGAGCCCGTGAGTGTTTGCGGGACCACTCTCATTTAGAATCAAGTGGGGCCCACAAGTCACATCATTAGTCATTCTTGTGATGTAAGTCACATCAACTTTGAGTGATGTGATGGATGTCACTTTTGAGTGATGTGAGTAGATGGAAAGCTTAAATGCCTTGTACAATTTTTGGAAAATGTAATTGGTATTAGATTTTTGAAATCCAAATACACAACACACAACTTCATCTTCTCCCTCTCTCTCCCTCAACATTCGGCCAAGGGCCATTTTTCTCTCAAATGTTCTTGGCTTGGCCGAGAACAACAAGAAAGCAAATGGAGATTTTGTGGCAAAATTTCCATGATGCTAGCACATCCAATGGGTCAAACAAAGGTGATAGGGAAACCCATTCATGAGCATGAAATCTCAAAACAATGCTTGGAGCTTGAAGGAGCACAAATGGAGGGGTTGACCGAAACTTCAAGGAACACAAAAGGGGTTGGCCGAGAGCTTCAATGGAGGAGAAATTTTTTATGTTTCATCGGATCCAAATCCGATCAAAGTGAGTATTTCCGCAACTTAACTTTGATGTTTTCACATGTTTTCATAGCTTAATTGATCTTGGGATAACCTAGATAACCCAACTGAAACACCAATACATGTTCTTATTATTAATTATTTTGGGGCCTCAAAATCTGAAACATAATATAGATGTTTACCTTCAACCTTTTATAGCTGAACTACAATTATTGTAGTTGTGGGTGTGCAAACATATGATGTATCGAGAAAACAAAACTTCAACTTGAGAGCTACATTGATGTGGACAATTAGTGATTTTCCCGTTTACTCAATACTGTCAGGCTGGAATATATCTGGAAATTCAGCTTGTCCTTATTTTATGGAGAATACCCAGGCATTCTCACTCCCAATTAGTCGAAAGACTTCATGGTTTGATAATCACCGTAAGTTTCTTCGGCCTAATCATCCATTCAGACACAACAGAACTCATTTCAGTATATAGAATTATCAGAACCACCACCAATTAGGACAAACGAAGAAATCTTGCAGCAAATAGATGAGCTAGGGTTGGCAAAGGTAACTGAACTTGATACTAATGAAGCATCTTCATGGATTTACCATACTATAGTTCTAATTTGATCAGTCATAATCTCGATGTGATGCACATTGAGAAAAATATATTCGAAAATGTGTTCAGCATTGTGATAGATATGAAGGGAAAGACTAAAGATACTGCCAAAGCAAGTGAAGACACATTGTTATTATACAAATGACCAGAGTTGCAAATGCATGCGGAGTCCGGGAAGTATCATAGAGCATGTTACACATTGGATAGAAATCAGAAAGAAGTTTTATGCAAATGGTTAAAAGAACTCACAATTATGTTTTGAATATGGGTCGATGTATGGATATACGAAAGTATAAGTTATTTGGGATGAAGAATCACGATTGCCATATGTTTATGCAAATGTTAATAACAATTGCATTTCGTGAATTACTTCCAAGTCATGTTTGGGAAACACTTACAAAGTTAAGTTTAATTTTCAAAGAATTAACATCAACTTGGCTAAGATGGAAAGACTTGGAAAAGAGATCCCAATCATTATGTGCAAATTAGAGCGTATTTTTACTCTAGCCTTCTTCGATTCCATGGAATATCTTTTGGTACACCTACTGTATGAAACAAAAATAGCTAGACCCGTGCAATATCGATGGATGTATCCGTTTGAGAGGTAACAATCGAAAATAATCTTATTTATTATTATGACAATAGAATTGCTAATTGCACATTATTTATGTGATTATTTTATCAGATACCATCGATATTTAAAGCATAATGTAAAAAATAAGATAAAAGTCGAGGTTCCATTTGTAATGTGTATATAGTTGAGGAAGCATTAATATTTTGTTCATATTATTTTGAACCTCATGTAAATACGAGGTTCCGATAAGTTCCTCGTAATGATGATGGTAGGGACATTGAAGAAGTTGAAGGAAATCTCAGCATTTTCACATATCTTGGTGGACCACATTAAATATAAAAGAAAAAAATATTGGAATATAAAGAAATGTTGGTAGCTCACACTTACATCTTGTTGAACCGCACTAAGGTTGTACCGTTTCTGAAGTGAGTATTTTTGTTTTTCAATTACAATATTATTTATTTCCTTCCAAGTCATATTATTATAAGTCCTATTATGCCATGTGTTTATAGCATATATATTGATGAGTTAAAACAATTGGTGCCCGCAATCACTAAAGCTGAGATTGATGTTGAAATTGATACATATTTTATCGATTGGTTCCAAAGATACGCAAGTAATGAATTAATAACCAGTCTGATTAATATATATATATGTATAGGTTAAATGTGTGTTACACTATATGTAAATATTTTTCACTTTATTGGATATGCACGATACAAAGAACATTCTATCAACAATATCTACATCAGAGATCTAGCAAAAGACCCTCTGAGAACGGTCAACTATTTTTATGTGTATTTCGTTAATATGTACAAATTTCATATTAAATCGCTTTGCTCCGGTCGGGCAACATTGAACAATGGATTTTGTATAAATGGGTCTAGCTACAGTGATAATTCATGCGACTTCTATGGTCGATTAAAGGAAATTTTAGCAGTGGAGTACCCTAGCTTACTCATTAAGAGAACCATATTATTCAATTGTGATTGGTGTGATCCGATTAATGGGATGAAGGTTTATACACATTATAAGCTGGTGGATGTCAACAAAAGACGCCCATACAAAAGTATGAACAGTTCATTCTTGCACTGCAAGATTCACACGTGCACTACATTCCTTACTCTGGCGCAAAACGAGACACTAGCGATTGGTTGACCGTATGCAAGATAAAAGTTAGGTCAACTGTGGATATTCAAAAATCATCAAACAAAACTCATGTCCCATGGACAACATTTAAAGAAGATATGATCGAGTATGTGCATGAAAATGAAACAACTATAGGGGTTGATGATGAACTTGGTCATTTGAATGCATCAACTGGGGAATTGATTGATATAGACTAGGGTGATGCTGAATAAGAATCAGATGAACCAATTCTTCAATCAAACTCAGAAGGGACAGAAGAAGATGAATATAATGATTTTATTAATGATGATTATATGACTAGTGTTCAATATTTATTAAAGAAAATAACTTTTTATTGGACTTATTAACTATCCCCTGGGAAATCTGTTCATTTTGTTTCTTTCAGTTTTTGTTGTTCTCTTAGTTTACATTGCTCATTTATAAAAGCACAATTTAGAAGTATGAAGAAGAAATAAAAATTTTGAAATTCCCTTATAGTAGAGGCCCAAAGTGGGGCTAATAATTGCACTCTCTCTGATGGTATCTTGTTAAGTTCCTCAAAATCTCTTAAGATCCTTATGTTTTCATGCTAAACCAAATCAAATAGTAGTGAGAAATGTACATTTCCATCACCCTTAGATTTTTGAACTCTCCTAAAAGCACATAGGTCTTCTGAAAGAAAAACTGCTAGATGTTGGAATCACCAGTGAAATTTAGAAGTATGATAATTTACATTATACATTTTTATGCTGATGTTTGTATTGTAGTAGCTGAATCACTTAGATCTAAGTGATCTTATCCTGTATTTTTAAATTTTATGATGATGATTGAGATATTGTACTAGGGTTGAGTTTCAATAATTGATTCTTAAAAGAATAGTTTAAACGAGGTGCATTGGTTCATATTCACATTTGTGATTCTATATGTGACTAGGTTATGTTGTTTATATTTTTGCGTGTTTGTGTTGTTATTGGTGGTTGGGCCTAAAACATAGTTTGGAGAGGCACAAGTTGTGCAATAGATATGTAGTGTTATTTGAAGTGCTTGTTTTGTATAAATAAAAAATTTGGATTATCATAGTTATAAAGGAAACTTTGTCGAAATTTCGATAGATTAAATAGCCATATTGTATATATAGGTTAAAATGAGTGACTGCAGTTGAAAATAAATTTTTACAGTTTAAGGTAATCTATAAAATGACTACTTCAAAATCATCTCAACCCCATTTTTCCTCAGTTAAAAGTTCTTAGGCTCCCAATAAAAAAGGGAGAAGAAATACCATATATACATATGGAATCGGTAAGATATAAAAGTTTAAACGATTTTTTTAAAGTTTACTTCAATTAAACTTAGTTTATATATGTTTAATTGAACTATTGAATTGAAATGTACATTATGATTGTGTTGATGAACTATTGTAATCACATTAATGTTAGTAGATAGTTAGTTTGATTAAAATTAATTTATGCATTATTATTCTGATTATATTCTTACAAATATTGCTAAAGGCATCGGCAAAGGTCTTCTTTATGGGAGTAAATCTACATCTGATAGGTCTATTGGGATCCATAATAGTGAGGCCGATCCCATCTCGGAGCAGCCTCAGACTCATGTATCAGGTTCTGATCAGACTCCACATGCATAAGATCTGATGATATCGCAGAACCATACTGAGATGGATGTCGAAGGTAATATTAGCACTGTGGCATCAGCGACATTCAGTACTAGGTCAAAGCAACATCATCAACTCACTCTACTTGAGTTAAAGTAAGTTTCATTCACTATGAATATATTATTATTATTATTTAATATACGTATATTTTTTATATTTTTGTTTTCATTTTCAGTGGGTAGATTAAGCAATCCAACATTTTTATACACAAGATGCGTAAGATTTTTTAGGAACGGATGGTTCCAGTGGGAGTCTGTTGGAAGCAGAATCCCTCAGAGACTAAGAAATTATATTTTGAAGAGTTTAAGGTATTTAGAAATTTTAATTAATTATTTAATATAAAAGATTTATAGTTAAAATATAATATTTATAAGTTATTTTAATTATTTTGTAGATATACTTTTAGTGGGAGGAGACAATTAATACTATGATGCATACTGCATAGGAGAAGAAGGTGGTCGTTTGGTACAAATATATGTTTAACAAGATTAAACAGAAAGAGAAACAATCATATTTCATAGACAATCTACTATGAAATAATTTGAAACAATACTGAGAATCACCTGATTTACGTGCACGTTCAGAAACTGCCTCTTGTAACCTATGATATTTCTCCATCGAATGAAGAGAAATGGTCATGCATATGGGAGGCACCAGATCATATTACGACCATGGTCGCCATCTTGTAAGTATATAAATTGAAAGTAATAAATATTTCTTTGAATTACTTATTAATTTTTTAAAGTTAATTAATATTACATTATTTGCAAATAGATGGCCGTCAGCCTAGTGCCTTTAAGCTCTTCGTGTATACACACATGAAGAATCACAACGGGCACACGTTCATCGATCAGCAATCTTAGGACGTGCATGTAAGGTTTTATATATGTTTATGTTCAATTGTATTTTTTTTACTTATATAACTTTTAAAAATTTATATTACGGTCTAACACGAATTACATTTCTCACAGGATCGCTATACAACTACTCAAGACCAGCTGCTACAAACTGGGGAGCCGATAGATAAGAACCGATTGTTTATTGAGATTGTCGAATGGGAGAGGAATATGCATGTCTATGGTATGGGCTCCATGTATGTACATGCGGGTAGTTCCTTATCTTCTACTACCTCTGCTTTATAGATGATAATGTAGGAGACATCAATATATTGAGACAACTTATGCAGCAGCAGGAGAAGCAGATGCGACAGTAGTAGGAGCAAATACGGCAACAATATGAGCAGATACAGGAGCAGGTCCGACTAGCTATTCAGTTGATGCAACAGCAAATGCAGTTGTCTTCTAGTGGTCCTCCTCATCCTTCTCCTCCTCCTTCTCCTATTGCGTAGTATAGTAGTTGTATTTTTCCATTTTGTTTAATGTATTTAGTACATTAATGTAATTTGATTATTATATTACATAATTTTTTTATTAATTTGTTTAAATTATTTATTTATAATATTAAATTTTAATTGAAAATAATATAATATAATTGAAAAATAAAAATTAAAAAAATAACATAAAATATAATTACTGACCGAATTATCGGTCGGCGGACTTATTTATCGATCGAATTTTTGGTCGGTAATTATATTACATCCTGTAATATTTACCGACGGAAACTAATTCTGTTGGTAATTCTAAGCTCTTAGCGACCGAAATAATGGTCGGTAATAGATACATTTACCGACTTAACAATTTCGGTCGGTAAAATGATGAGTTATTATCAACCGAAATTCATCTATATAACAACCGATTATTTATCATATACAGTTAGTAATCGATCGGTAACAACACCGATCGAAATATATTATGTCGATAATTGATTGGTAATATCATCGACCGAATATATTTCAATCGGTATTCGTTAATCGGCGACCAAAATACCGACATAATATTTTAGTCGATAATCGATCGGTAATATATTATACCGATCGAAATCTGTTTTTTACTGACCGAATATTCGGTTTGTAATATGATATTTTTTGTAGTGCATGTTGTTCGTAAATGGATTGAAGGATCTTTATTCTCTCTATGTACGTAAAAATAATAATTTTTCATACATTCTGGAACCGGGCCAAACCATTTCAGTATTAATACCGGTGTACATACCGATAATAATACCGGTTACAATATCGTTCTAACGACTAGTTCTTCAAACGGTAATAAATCCATTGGAGACCGGCATATCGGTGTCAGAGACTGGCATACCGGTCTCAGAAAGAGTTGTTGGGGCTTGTCTTGTATTTTACTATAAATTGAAAGCCCCAAATCATTTTTGCCATACATCAGACATTACACACAACCTTCATACATCTCATAGATCAAAAAAAAGTGTTTATTAAACCTTCATAATCATATATACTCATACATCAAACTCACACACACAACACCTTCTTATACACTTGTAGTGAGCTTTGATCATTTTGGTAACCAACTCACACAATCTTCTTTATCATTGTGAGTGCCCAAGTATGTTTTATAACTTCTTTATACAAAACACTTGCGGTTTGTGAAATCCCATTGTTTGGGTAATTGTAAAGGTTTTCGAGTGAGCCTACGTAGAAAACTCAAAGTGTAAAGGTTCGGAGTGCACCTTGCGTAAAACTCTTGGTTACGAGTGAGCCACGGAAACTCGTTATTAGTGAAAAGCTTCAAGTGCGGCTTGGGGGAGTGGACATATGCATTATTGGCCGAACCACTATAAACCACAGTGTTATTTTCTCAATCCATTAACTCTTTACATATTGAAGTTTTATTTATTACATGTTTATATATTAGAAACTTGCATATAGGTTGTTTAAATACAATAGAGAAAATTGACCTTAAGCTTAATTGGTAAAAGAGGTCAAAATCTGCAAAGATTTTTATTTCCGCATTATTAGGCAATAACCCAATTCCCCCCCCTCCTCTTGGGAATATAGAGATTGGTTGTTGCATTACTTGTAGGCAATTTCCGAATATTCGGTTGGTAATATGATGTTTTCTTGTAGTGCATGTTGTTCATAAATGGATTGAAGGATCTTGATTCTCTCTATGTACGAAAAATAAAAAACAAAAACCTCATGTTTTTTCTCTTTTTCTTCCTTTTTTCCATTTTTTGATTGTTTCCTTGTTGCTGAGAAAGTTTTTCATTCGACTAGGAAGGACAGTGAATTAGGATTACTGCTAAAACTAGATTTCGACAAAGCGTATGATAGTATTGATAGTGGCTTTTGTTAGCGACACAGTCGCATGATGGATTTTGATGACGTCAACACTTGAAGTCTTCGACGCGCATTAACGAGACATTACAAAAAAATTTCGAAGTAATTGTTGATGAAAAGCTAAATTGTGTTACAAGATGATCAAGAAAACAAAGATGATAAATAGGCAAAATGATGATGAAAAGTCAAAGCAAGAGCCAAGCAATATGAAGATCAAAATAATGATTAAGAGCTAAAAATAATTGTAAGTGAGTTTATTCAAATGTTTTAAAGCTCTTAGGAATCATACATTTTGTATCATTTGCATTTAAAATGACTTTGAATGCTTATTGAATCATTTGCACTTTATTTGCACCAAAATGAATTTCAATGCACAAGTGCATCGGAAAATGGTTTTGAAAAATTAGTAAACAGTTGAATTAAACTTCAAATTATATACCTTTAAATAGATATGTGTCTCTAGTTTTCTACGGTTCAAACGGAACACAATTCCGATATATAGAACTTTTTCTAAAGTCATTTTACTACAACATGTTCAGATGTGCGTTTTCTGCATACATGTCACATTAGCAAAATTCCATAAAATGCATCTTAATGTTTTTGAAGCTGAAGTTTTTACAAAAGATGGATATATGTGTCTAGTTTATGTGCAAATTTACGGATCATGATTTGGAATTTTCTAGAGAAAGTTATGGCCAACATACCGAGTATTGTCATGATTGACTGGTCATCAGAAACTTATTGAGACAGGCATACCGGTCACCATACTGGTCCTATACCGGTCTAGACAGGCATGCCGGTTACATACCGATCATCATACCGGTCAGAGCTAAATTTTTCATACATTATGGAACCGGTCCAAACCATATCGGTATTAATACCAGTGTACATACCGATAATAATACCAGTTACAATATCGGTCTAACTGATAGTTCTTCAAACGGTAATAAATCTGTTGGAGACCGGAATATCGGTGTCAGAGACTGGCATACCTGTCTCAGAAAGAGTTGTTGGGGCCTGTCTTGCATTTTACTATAAATTGAAGCCCCAATTCATTTTTGCCATACATGAGACATTACACACAACCTTCATACATCTCATAGAGCAAAAAACAAGAGTGTTTATTAAACCTTCATAATCATATATACTCATACATCAAACTCGCACACACTACATCTTCTTATACACTTGTAGTGAGCTTTGATCATTTTGGTAACCAACTCACACAATATTTTATATCATTGTGAGTGCCCAAGTATGTTTTATAACTTCTTTATACAAAATACTTGCGGTTTGTGAAATCTCATTGTTTGGGTAATTGTAAAGGTTTTCGAGTGAGCCTACATAGAAAACTCAAAGTGTAAAGGTTCGGAGTGCACCTTGCGTAAAACTCTTTGTTACGAGTGAGCCACGAAAACTCGTTATTAGTGAAAAGCTTCAAGCGCGGCTTGGGGGAGTGGACCTAGGCATTATTGGTCGAACCACTATAAATCACAATGTTATTTTCTCTATCCCTTAACTCTTTACATATTGCAAGTTTTATTTATTACTTATTTATATATTAGAAACTTGCATATAGGTTGTTTAAATACAATAGAGAAAATTGACCTTAAGCTTAATTGGTAAAAGAGCTCAATATCGGCAAAGATTTTTATTTCCGTATTATTAGGGCAATAACCCAATTCACCCCCTCCTCTTGGGAATATAGAGATTGGTTGTTGCATTATTTGTAGGCAATTTCTGAATATTCGGTTGGTAATATGATGTTTTCTTGTAGTGCATGTTGTTCATAAATGGATTGAAGGATCTTGATTCTCTTTATGTACGAAAAATAAAAAACAAAAACCTCATGTTTTTCTCTTTTTCTTCATTTTTTCCATTTTTTGATTGTTTCCTTGTTGTTGAGAAAGTTTTTCATTCGACTAGGAAGGACAGTGAATGAGGATTACTGCTAAAACTAGATTTCGACAAAGCGTATGATAGTATTGATAGTGGCTTTTGTTAGCGACACAGTCGCATGATGGATTTTGATAACGTCAACACTTGAAGTCTTCGACGCGCATTAGCGAGACATTACAAAAAGATTTCGAAGTAATTGTTGATGAAAAGCTAAATTGTGTTAAAAGATGATCAAGAAAACAAAGATGATAAAGAGGCAAAATGATGATGAAAAGTCAAAGCAAGAGCCAAGCAATATGAAGATCAAAATAATGATTAAGAGCTAAAAATAATTGTAATTGAGTTTATTCAAATTTTTTAAAGCTCTTAGGAATAATACATTTTGCATCATTTGCATTTAAAATGACTTAGAATGCTTAATGAATCATTTGCACTTCATTTGCACCAAAATGAATTTCAATGCACAAGTGCATCGGAAAATGGTTTTGAAAAATTAGTAAACAGTTGAATTAAACTTCAAATTATATACCTTTAAATAGATATGTGTCTCTAGTTTTCTACGGTTCAAACGGAACACAATTCCGATATATAGAACTTTTGCTAAAGTCATTTTACTACAACATGTTCAGATGTGCATTTTCTGCATACATGTCACATTAGCGAAATTGCATAAAATTCTTCTTAATGTTTTTGTAGCTGATGTTTTTACCGAAGATAGATATATGTGTCTAGTTTATGTGGAAATTTACGGATCAGGATTTGGAACTTTCTAGAGAAAGTTATGGCCAACATACCGAGTACTGTCAGGATTGACTGGTCATCAGAAACTTATTGAGACAGGCATACCGGTCACCATACTGGTCTAGACAGGCATACCGATTACATACCGGTCATTATACCGGTCAGAGCTAAATTTTTCATACATTCTGGAACCGGGCCAAACAATATCGGTATTAATACCGGTGTACATACCGATAATAATACCGGTTACAATATTGGTCTAACGGCTAGTTCTTCAAACAGTAATAAATTCGTTGGAGACCGGCACACCGGTGTCAGAGACTGGCATACCGGTCTCAGAAAGAGTTGTTGGGGCTTGTCTTGTATTTTGCTATAAATTGAAGCCCTAAATCATTTTTGCCATACATCAGACATTACACACAACCTTTATACATCTCATAGAGCAAAAAAAAAAAGTGTTTATTAAACATTCATAATCATATATACTCATACATCAAACTCACACAGACTACACCTTCTTATACACTTGTAGTGAGCTTTGATCATTTTGGTAACCAACTCACACAATCTTCTTTATCATTATGAGTGCCAAAGTATGTTTTATACAAAACACTTGCGGTTTGTGAAATCCCATTGTTTGGGTAATTGTAAAGGTTTTCGAGTGAGCCTACGTAGAAAACTCAAAGTGTAAATGTTCGGAGTGCACCTTGCGTAAAATTCTTGGTTACTAGTGAGCCAAGGAAACTCGTTATTAGTGAAAAGCTTCAAGCGCGGCTTGGGGGAGTGGATGTATGCATTATTGGCCGAACCACTATAAATCACAGTGTTATTTTTTATATCCCTTAACTCTTTACATATTGCAAGTTTTATTTATTACATGTTTATATATTAGAAACTTGCATATAGGTTGTTTAAATATAATAGAGAAAAATGACCATAAGCTTAATTGGTAAAAGAGCTCAAAATCGGCAAAGATTTTTATTTCCGCATTATTAGGCAATAACTCAATTCACCCCCCTCTTGGGAATATAGAGAATATTCGGTTGGTAATATGATGTTTTCTTGTAGTGCATGTTGTTCATAAATGGATTGAAGGATCTTGATTCTCTCTATGTACAAAAAATAAAAAACAAAAACCTCATGTTTTTCTCTTTTTCTTCCTTTTTTCCATTTTTTGATTGTTTCCTTGTTGCTGAGAAAGTTTTTCGTTCGACTAGGAAGGACAGTGAATGAGGATTACTGCTAAAACTAGATTTCGACAAAGCGTATGATAGTATTGATAGTGGCTTTTTAGATAACATAATGAGGGCTATTGGTTTTGGGGAGCGATAGAGATGATGAATGAATGAGTGTTTTTCTAATGTCTTTCTCTCAGTGTTAGTCCATGGGTCCCATCACAGCAATTCTATATGCGCAGAGGCCTTCGTCAAGGTGACCTGATTGCGGAGGGTCTTAACAGGTTATTAATCAGAGTAGTGGAATGTGGTTTGTTTAGTGGTATTCAGATGGGGAATGCAAAATTGATTATCTCACATTTAAAGTTTGTTGATGCACACTAGTCTTCTGCAGGCCGAATATGAAGGATCTTCTTAATGTAAAAGGAACATTACGAGTTTTTGAATTGGTTTCTGGGTTGTCCATCAATTTTGTAACGAGTTATATTGTTCCTCTTGGAGGCGCATGTAGGGGAAATAATAACTGGGCTGATAGAATTAGATGTCTGGATATGAGTTTACCTATGACTTATTAGGGCCTACCACTTGGTGCGAACCCTAGATCAATAAAATTTTGGGATCATGTGTTTCATATAGTTGAAAGAAAATTGGCGACATGTAAAAAGAGGTTCTTGTCCAAAGCCGGTAGGGCTACTCTCAAAATGGCTGTTATCAATAGCATCTCAATTTATTACATGTCGATTTTCAAGATTTCAAAGGGGATTGTCAAGAAATTGGAGGTGTTGAAAAATAGATTTTTCTTGTATGGTGCGGAGATAAAGAGGAAGCTACATTTGATTGCATGGGAAAATATTTGTCTTAAAAAAGAGTTTGGTGGTCTTGGAATTGGTAGTTTGGAAGTAAGGAACGCGGGGTTATTGGCTAAATAGATATAGCGATTTGGTAATGAACCTGATGCACTTTAGAGAAAATGGGGATGCAAATATAATATTAACAATAATAGCTTTAATATGAATTTACCGAGTGGGAATTTATCTAATGTAACTAAAGGCATTAAAAGTATTATGTTCGAATGGTCAAAATTTGAACTTGTTTTGAGAGAAGGTTTCAGTGTGATGGTGTGGGATGAGAAGAGGGTCTCCTTTTGGTAGGAGCTTTGGATTGGTGATTCGATCCTAAAAGTTAAATTTCCTAGAATCTTTGCTCTTGCGTGCAATAAACAATCAACTGTTTATGAAAATGGTTTTTGGGATCAAAATGTTTGGAAATGGAACATTGTTTTATGTAGAGACCTCTTCGATTGGGAAACTAATATACGGGCT
Organism: Zanthoxylum bungeanum; assembly: GCA_019454045.1. Lineage (NCBI taxonomy): Eukaryota > Viridiplantae > Streptophyta > Magnoliopsida > Sapindales > Rutaceae > Zanthoxylum > Zanthoxylum bungeanum. Next base: position 160,769 of record SKCR01008839.1, on the reverse strand, counting down.
GATTTGTTAAAACTACTGGATATGGTGGTGTTGTGCTGGAACAGGTTGGATAAGCTTATTTGGATACAAGATACAAAGGGAGTCTTTGTGGTGAAATCTTTTTGTGAATCTTTTGCTAATGAGTCTCATATTAACCAGCAATGGTGTAAAAAGGTGTGGAAGGGCCTAGTTCCCTCGATAGCTGCATTATTTCTATGGCAATTATTATAGTATAAAGTCCCAGTTAAACAGCTGCTTAATATGATTAGAGTTTTGAGGGCTGATGAGGAGGGATTATGTGGAACTATGTGGTCAAGGTGTTGAATCAATTGATCACCTCTTTTTTTTTTGTTAAGGAATATGGAATCAATATCTAAAATAGATTTTCTAGTATCATTAGGATTCATGGTTTTATTATATTTTCATATTAGATAAAGATTTCATATATTCATTATTATTCTTCATAACTATAAGATTATGATTCTTTTTCTATTTTGGTTTTCTATGTAGCCTATATAAAGACCTCTACCATTGTAAATTCATACAGAGTGAATTCAAAACTTTCTTTCATTATCTAACATGGTATCAGAGCCCATGTTCTCCTTTTTCTAGTTTCACTCACTCTGCTTTCATCTGTGTGTGGGGATCGTGGCCACCATCGGCACGTGAACCTCACGTGCCACCCCTTCGCAACACCCCTTCACAAGTGTGCTATGGGCCTGCTCCTTTCAGGTTTCGCCTCTTTTTAAGATTTTGCTTCCGCTCTCTGTTGGGATTTCACTCCCTCTCTGTCGGGCTTCGGCTCTCTGTCGAGATTTCACTCTCTCTTTGGCTTTGATTCTCACGGGCTTCGGCTCTCTTTCGGGATTTCGCTCACTTTTCGGCTTCGGCTTTATTTCGGGATTTCGCTCCCTCTCGGGCTTCAGCTCTATGTCGGGCTTCGACTCTCTTTCGGGATTTCGCTCCTTTTTTTCGGCTTCGGCTTTATTTCGGGATTTCGCTCCCTCTTGAGCTTCGGCTCTCTTTCGGGATTTCGCTCCATTTTTCGGCTTCGGCTTTATTTTGGGATTCGCTCCTTCTTGGGCTTCGGCTCTCTTTCGGGATTTCGCTCCCTTTTTTTCGGCTTCGGCTTTATTTCGGGATTTTGCTCCCTCTCGGGCTTCAGCTCTCTGTCGGGCTTCGACTCTCTTTCGGGATTTCGCTCCTTTTTTTCTGCTTCGGCTTTATTTCGGGATTTCGCTCCCTCTTGGGCTTCGGCTCTCTTTCGGGATTTCGCTCCATTTTTCGGCTTCGGTTTTATTTCGAGATTTCGCTCCCTCTTGGGCTTCGGCTCTCTTTCGGGATTTCGCTCCCTTTTTTTCGGCTTCGGCTCTCTTTCGGAATTTCGCTCCCTCTCTGGCTTCGGCACTCTCGGGCTTCGGCACTTTTTCGGGATTTCGCTCCCTTTTCAGCTTCGGCATCCTCTTGGGCTTCGGGTCCTCCTTCGGGCTTCGTAGGTTAAAGCTCTCCAGCTTCGACATTCTTTTGGGCTTCGGCTCCCCCCTTCGGGCTTCATAGGTTAAAGCTCATCATTTATTATTGGTTATTACTATAAGATTCATTTTCTATTTTGGTTTTCTATGTAGCCTATATAAAGGCCCCTACCATTGTAAATTCATACAGAGTGAATTCAAGACTTTCTTTCATTATCTAACATGGTATCAAAGCCCAGGTTATCCTTTTTCTAGTTTCACTCTCTCTGCTTTCATCGGCGCGTGGGGATCGCGGCCACCATCGACGCGTGGGGATCGCGGCCACCATCGGCACGTGAACCTCACGCGCCACCCCTTTGCAACACCCATTCACAAGTGTGCTATGGGCCTGCTCCTTTCAGGTTTCGCCTCTTTTTAAGATTTTGCTTCCCCTCTCTGTTGGGATTTCACTCCCTCTCTGTCGGGCTTCGGCTCTCTGTCGAGATTTCACTCTCTCTTTGGGTTTGGTTCTCACGGGCTTCGGCTCTCTTTCGGGATTTCGCTCCCTTTTTTCGGCTTCGACTTTATTTCGGGATTTCGCTCCCTCTCGGACTTCAGCTCTCTGTCGGGCTTCGGCTCTCTTTCGGGATTTCGCTTCTTTTTTTTCTGCTTCGGCTTTATTTCGGGATTTCGCTCCCTCTTGGGCTTCGGCTCTCTTTCGGGATTTCGCTCTCTTTTTCGGCTTCGGCTTTATTTTGGGATTTCGCTCCCTCTTGGGTTTCGGCTCTCTTTCGGGATTTCGCTCCCTTTTTTTCGGCTTCGGCTTTATTTCTGGATTTTGCTCCCTCTTGGGCTTCGGCTCTCTTTCGAGATTTCGCTCCCTTTTTCGGCTTCGGATTTATTTCGGGATTTCGCTCCCTCTTGGGCTTCGGCTCTCTTTCGGGATTTCGCTCCTTTTTTTCGGCTTCGGCTCTCTTTCGGGATTTCGCTCCCTCTCTGGCTTCGGCACTCTCGGGCTTCGGCTCTTTTTCAGGATTTCGCTCCCTTTTCGGCTTCGGCATCCTCTTGGGCTTCGGCAACTCCTTCGAGCTTCGTAGGTTAAAGCTTTCCGGCTTCGACATCCTTTTGGGCTTCGGCTCCCCCCTTCGGGCTTCATAGGTTAAAGCTCATCATTTATTATTGGTTATTACTATAGGATTCCTTTTCTATTTTAGTTTTCTATGTAGCCTATATAAAGGCCCTTACCATTGTAAATTCATACAGAGTGAATTCAAGACTTTCTTTCATTATCTAACATGGTATCAAAGCCCAGATTCTCCTTTTTCTAGTTTCACTCTCTCTGCTTTCATCGACGCGTGGGGGTCGCGGCCACCATCGGCACGTGAACCACACGCGCCACCCATTCGCAACACCCATTCACAAGTGTGCTATGGGCCTGCTCCTTTCAGGTTTCGCCTCTTTTTAAGATTTTGCTTCCGCTCTCTGTTGGGATTTCACTCCCTCTCTGTCGGGCTTCGGCTCTCTGTCGAGATTTCACTCTCTTTGGCTTTGGTTCTCACGGGCTTCGGCTCTCTTTCCGGATTTCGCTCCATTTTTCGGCTTCGGCTTTAATTTGGGATTTCGCTCCCTCTCGGGCTTCAGGTCTATGTCAGGCTTCAGCTCTCTTTCGGGATTTCGCTCCCTTTTTTTCGGCTTCGATTTTATTTCAGGATTTCGCTCCCTCTTGGGCTTTGGCTCTCTTTCGGGATTTCGCTCCCTTTTTCGGCTTCGGCTTTATTTCGAGATTTCGCTCCCTCTTGGGCTTCGGCTCTCTTTCGGGATTTCGCTCCCTTTTTTTCGGCTTCGGCTTTATTTCGGGATTTCGCTCCCTCTTGGGCTTCAGCTCTCTTTCGTGATTTCGCTCCCTTTTTCGGCTTCGGCTTTATTTCAGGATTTCGCTCCCTCTTGGGCTTCGGCTCTCTTTCGGTATTTCGCTCCCTTTTTTTCGGCTTCGGCTTTATTTCGGGATTTCGCTCCCTCTCTGGCTTCAGCACTCTCGGGCTTCGACTCTTTTTGGGATTTTGCTCCCTTTTCGGCTTCGGCATCCTCTTGGGCTTCGGCTCCCCCTTCGGGCTTCGTAGGTTAAAGCTCTCCGGCTTCGACATCCTTTTGGGCTTCGGTTCCCCCCTCCGGGCTTCATAGGTTAAAGCTCATCATTTATGTTAAGGTTTCCAGCCTCTAAGTTTCCAGATTTCCAGTTTTAGAACTCCACTCTCCGATTTCAAGATGCAACCTCAAGCTTGTTCCTTCGTCACCAGCTTGAGTTTGAGGGAGGGCGTTAAGGAATATGGAATCAATATCCAAAATAGATTTCCTAGTACCATTAGGATTCATGATTTTATTAAATTTCCCTATTAGATAAAGATTTCCTATATTCATTATTATTATTCATAACTATAGGATTATGATTCCTTTTCTATTTTGGTTTTCTATGTAGCCTATATATAGGCCCCTACCATTGTAAATTCATACATAGTGAATTCAAGACTTTCTTTCATTATCTAACATTTTTGCATTATAATTGGGCGTGTAGGATGTGGTATTACTGTTTGGAATGGTGGGGCTATGTCGGAATGATTCCAGATACTTTGGGCGTCTGGTTGGTGCAGTATAGATAGCTTTGTCGAGAGGGTGTTTATTCGGTTGGTTGGGATATCTTATTCAGCTCGATGGTATGGTCAATCTGGATGTGTAGAAATGAGGTTGTGTTTCGAGCAAAAGTGTTTGACTTCTCCAGACTTATGGTGGTTTTGTAGTGCTGGGATTCAAAGAGTTGTGGGAGGTTTCAATCCGCTACAAAAACTGAAAGAGGCGTGCAAAATCCATCCTGTGGTTCCGATACAAGCAAAGAGTTTGGTTGGGTTGTTTTGTCTTTAGGGTGGGTTTTGTTGTGTCTCTGTGAGTCTATATCTGGAAGTCATGAATGTATGGAATATCACCCTAATACTATTTGTTCTGGTTTCTTTGATGGTGGATCTGGAAATACTGTTATCTCAATCTTTAGCTTCAATGTGAATATAATGACTCAAGGATTTGGCGGATCTGGAATTGGTAAAACATTTTCTTGTAAAAAATTTAAGTATTAGGCTATGCCAATGGGTTGTTGCTGTTGAAAGTGGGGAAACTATTTTCTCTTCCTTCCCGTGGCTACGGTCGCCGAACGAACCATGTGGAAAAAACCGCGGACGATCATAACCGATCTAAATGGGTTTTAAAATTTTTTCATTTAACACAATTAAAAGAAACTGACATACAAGCGTATACATATAAAGAAGAGTATAACGTTTATACCTCTCGTAAGCTCCATCTGAAAAGTGAACCATCTCCAGTTGACTCCAAGCGTATCCTCACATCGAATCGGCTTGATGAAACTTCCGGTTATATATATGGGAGATCAATAAAGCATGTGAAATCTAGTTTCATAAAACTTTTTTAGCTTAAATCATTTTCCTATGAATTAGGAAATGACTTAACTTGAAATTTTGAAGAAGAAATACAAAAGAATCAAATTCCTTTCATCTTCATCTTTCATCTTTCATCTTTCATCTTCACGTTCACGTTCAATCTCTAAAAAAAATAAAAATAAAAAATTCGCTTCCACCATCACCATAGACATGAGCTTCCTCTTATTTTTGTCCTTAATGTTTTGTTTTTCAATTTTATGTATTACATACATAAAATAACCTATGACCAAGGATAACCAACTACCATCACCTTTGATAGCAAGTATAAATGAAATTTTACCTTTCTTTTAACCTTCAAGTAACTTGCTATAGCAAGTAACAATTTACTTGTCAAGTGTCACTTGTCAATTGGTTAAAATAAAGCAAAATTTAGATATTGTACATATTTACTTAATATTAAATAATAATCAAATAAAATATCTTATATTTAATTTTATTAAATAAATAATATAAATAATTAAAGTATTTCAAATTAAATCTACACAATTGATCAAATTTCTAATTTAGTGGATTTAATAAGAAATTGACATTTGTCAACAAATCATGCTGCCAAGTGTAAACTTAATACTTTAACAAATGGACAAATCAAAATTTACCAAAATAAGGTAAAATAAATATTTAGATATCTTATTTATTTACTAATAAATAAATATTAAATTTTAAATACAAAATCGAATATTTTATATTTAATGATATCTTGACACTTAGCAAAATCACATGATCTCAGGTGTAAAGACAAGAACTTGACACTTGTCCAAATCTAATTATGACAAGTGTAAAATTATTAAATATCTATCTATTATATTAAAATATTATAATCACAAATATCTCTCATCAATAAACATCTTTACCAGTCTTCTAACTGCCCGCAAATCATATTTACAGTATTTCTAACATCACAAGAATATTTCTCAAATAAGCGGGTGCTAGCGCGTCAATATCGGGAAATATTTTACACTTTATCGATAAGGTACAAAAATTGCCTTTCTATCATATATCGAAATAATTTAATTGATTCGTCTGTCATTCCACTAATGTGTGTGACCCATGGGTTCTCCGTAAATTGGTCATGAATCGATATGAACACATTCGTATAATTTCGGTACAACGCATTGTAACTGTAGTTCCCAATGATCATGAGTGACCTCTAGCAAGATGTCATGACCCTCAAACACGAAGAATGAAATATCTGATAAACTCATATAGTCGTATTTACGTGTAGTAGAGTCTCTTTACTTCGATTGTCGATCGAGTGCGGGCCATGAAATCGTCTAGCCCCTAACTCGATCATAGGATCTGGAAATCAATCATATACAAGATCCACGTATATACAAAATATATTTTTAGAATATGTGTACTCCAGTCGGAAATTTGATCCTATATATGACATTCTCGCCTAAGATCTTAAGCTCCAGTATCTGAGCCAACAAATTCCTTCTTGATCATCACATGTCCTCATATATTAAGAACACATTGCCAGCAAACTTCTTTCATCAGGCGTGATTAGCTCGGTGCTATATACACAAGTGAATAATGTGTCTCAATGCAGACGGCAGCTGTGACATCTCAAGACAAAGGACTAGTGGTACACTAGTACGGTTGTGCAATAAATCATTGACTGCGGATAATCGCCCATAAGATTTGTAATGTTTGATCACGTTCAATAACACGTTTCCTAAATACATTACCCATGTTCATGCTCTTGTGACGTGAGACGCGTCACCCAAATATCAGTATCAAGTACTGATCTGTGCAGTATCAAAAACATGACAGTCATGCAATGTGATCATCCCTAATGACATTACCTCAACCGGGAACATATTTGGATGTAATTAAATCAAAACTTTGTACTCATATCTACAACATTTTACAGATAGAGTCTCGACACGAAATACATCACGAGATCGTATTTTGTATAATCATATGATAGCAACTGAACCGATGTAAAATATTATAGGATTGTCATTATATTAATCATAAATCAATTTACGACTAATTAGAATATTATATTTACATAAGGATAATACCCATGAATCGTACAACACGATTAGTTCGATGGCATATCCCAAATAAACTCCCACTTGCACCATAGGCAATCACGTCGGTATCATATACCCATCTTCCGAAGATGGTGAATTAGTTGTTGTTGTATTATAAGCTTAGTCAGTAGGTCTGCAATGTTTCCGTTGTAGAGTAAGAAACATGATTAGCAGTTTATCCATTATAAACTAACAGATCTTATTGATACATAGGTAGAATATTCATTAGACTTCTGGTGAAACCTAGGTTCCTATAGCTCCATTATTATCACAGTACGAATTTACTAGAAAAATAATGGAAGAAAATATTTCATGTTCAGTTACGAACATATAGAGCCAGAAAGCCTCTTTTGCAGCTTCAGAAGTAGCAATATATTCAGCTTTGTAATAGAGACAATTGTAGTTGTCTACGTGGAACTCTTCCAACTAACAACTTCTTTATTACCGATGAAAACAAATACAGATGTAGACACTCTATCATGCATGTCTGAATCAAAGTCAGAATCAATGTAACCCTCAAAATACCTCTCCAATAAGTAAAAACTAAATCCTTAGTTCTTCTTAAGTACGTCATGATTCCTTTTGACCAGTCAAATATCGTTCTCTATGATATATGTGATGTTAGCTCATAAGTTTTACAGCATTGGTCATATCAGATCTCGCTCATAGAATTACGTGTATGATATTCCTTATGGCTAGAGCATAAGTAATCATCCACATGTGTGCATGATCGACTTCAGTCTTGGGTCCTACCTATTTCAAATAGATGAAAGTTATGACTGCAAGGTAAGATATTTTTCTTAAAGTCATCTATATTTTATACTGAACTTTTTTCAGTACTATTTCTCTGTACAAATTTCTGGGAAAGACCTACTAGTCATTTCGCTCTATCTCTTATAAAGATGAATACCTTAAATATAGGTTGCTGGTCCCAGATATTTTATATGGAGAACACATTAGACAACCACAATCTTGTCTCGGTTTAACAGGTTCACTTCAATTCCCATCTTAAGTATATCACATATATATTTCACAAGGAATTGAATGCCATTGTTAATTTCCTTATCGTGGACCCATGGTTCATCAATATTCATGATGAAGTCAAACAATTTGACTGCATCAATGAATCATAGGCTATGTTTTCTATAAACTTATTTTAATCCAAATATGGATCTATGCAGTTTACTATATCTGTGATTATCTTAAACAAGCCATATAGATTGTTTCATATATATGGTCTCCTCAATGAAACATTGAGGATGTATGTCTAAACATTCATTTGTCATATCTAACAGTCATAATAAGCTGCAATAGCAAATATTATCCAAATAGGCCAATAAGGATAATTCCCTTAAGTGGATTAATTGGTGACCACACCTGATTAGTCTATTTTTTGATTTCATGGCTCTAGGCTATGTTCCAGAATCGATATCGAATATCATATAATTGTAGATTCTAGGATCATATTTCTACATTACTTCTTTTTATCATGAATGATTCAAAACCATTATTTAGACAAAAACAGTAGTCATACGAAAGGTGTTTTATCCTAGAGAATTTATGAAGAGTATAGTCTAGAGAAAGCTGAGCATCGGATCAAACAAGTTGATCTGTTATGGACAGATTCATCTATATCAATAGGCTCATCAATCTAATATTTGATCAGTATCAAACTTTCCAGACTTGTATCTGACTCATCAAATTAAACAATTTTAACAAAAGCTGGATATTTCCAAGACTTCAATTGATTGAAATTTTGGACGTTTCCCATTCCATATCTAATGTTTAGTTCCGGGAACTAATTTGGATAGATTCATATTCAAGATATGTATTGTGGTATTTAGGCTATATCTTAACAGATATGTGAGTAATTTCGTGAAGCTCATTATAAATCATACTATATCAAGTAAAGTATAATTTCTCATACATGATACACCATTACTTTAATGTGTACAAGAAGAAGTGAGTTTGAGAAAATATATTGTGAATTATAAAGAAATCTAGAAATTCAGTATTCAAATATAATCCACCACGATCAGATCGTAGTGTTTTAATATTATTTACTATTTGTTTCCCTACTTCTACTCTAAATCGTTTGAACATTTCAAGTGATTCAGATTTGTACTCCAATAAGTACACATAACCTAATAGTGATCAATCATCGTTATAGATTATGAAGTATGGGAAACTATATCCAACCATTTCACTAAATGGCCTACATACAACTATGTAGATCAATTCAATGATTTTATTAGTTTATAACCTTTGACATGCAAATGACGATTTGGTCATCTTATATCAGAGACAGAATTCACAAGTTGGGTAAAATTCAGAACCCAATGGATCTAAAGTTCATCCATACCCATCTTTTTAATCTGATTTCTCCAATGTGACATAATCTATTAAGCCATTTAAGTCTTTGAATTGATTTCATTTCTAGATCTTTCTTATTAGTAGTATCTGTCATGTTTATTTCTAGGACATATAAACTATTCATACTTAGACTTGTCCCAATCAATTCATTTCATAAATGAATAAAATATTTATATATATATCAAAAATGAAAATGTAACGAAATTTACATGTTCGATTGATGGACAAAATATTTCTATTGGTTGTATCTGTTGGGGTTGGTGCTCAGAGCGCCAATCCGGACCGTATTTATGTCTGATTCATGAATACGAACATCTCCTTATTCCATAATATTACTTATTTATGGTTGCACCTCTTGTTCTTATATACGTATTCGATCTAATTACTATTAGATTGAAACTAAATGTGGTTTAGTGATATGTATATATTAGACAAAGGTCCGATAATATATAATACAGTACACAGTTACAAAGGGAGTTTGTAATTGACATTAGGAAGTGTCACTGTTATATATATATTATCAAATATAGTTCATGGTCAAGATTTGCTAACACGGGTCGGTTAGTCAAATCTGTTGAGACCAGTACATGTCGTATATCGAGACTTGGTCCGATGGTTTATCCCAATGAACCATGAGTCTGGAGAGACTCGTATAAACGTGTAGGTGTTTATAGTGTATAAACACTGAACGGCTCACCGAAGATTCTTAATGTATGGTACACCAACGTCAATAAGAATCTTCTCGGGTTGAGTAGCATAGTGGTCCTTCGACTTGAGACACCACTGTGGATGTATGAGACATCCTCCACACTTAGATGGCAGTCACGTCACCGATCTATTTAGATCAGACCTTCGCATGTTCGTTGGGCGTGGACCGATCCTCAGGATATCATGTGTGTGTCAAGATAGGATCCGTTAGTTCTGTGTACAGAGCATAGGCAGTCCATATATAATTAGCAGTCTTTTAAATATGTGGCCACAGTATACTTCGGAAGTAAGTTCCGAATGTTATTTAGAGATTGCTAATAGATACGTCGACGAGATAATACCTATAGAGATTTGACGTTTACATCTATATCTCTGGGATTATCTGGATACCTGTGACGGAGAGATTATACGTATGCAATGACCTCGACCTGTATGATTCAGCTAGTTTATCCGTGATCGTCATAATTTATGGGTGGATAAATTTTGGACACGAAATTGGATTTCGTGACGGATATACCTGAATCTAGAGAGTCTAAATAATGAAAAATACTCGTAGAGCACTAGAGCAACTTTTATAAATAATTATGATTATTTATAAATCGTTTAATCGTTAAACGAAAAATACATGCGAACGGGCCGAACCGTCATTTCCTAATTAATGTGTATTTGTATTTAATATATGATATTATTAAATACACATTAATAAATAGTCAAATAAAGGTATTTGACATATATCATTAATATATGTATTTGAGATATTTAAAGTAAATATAATACATATGTTTGATATATTTGTATTTAATTAATTATTTAATTATTTAATTGTTAAATGATTAATATAATTAAAATATAAATATATCACCAAATGATAAAGTTAGGAAATGATTATAAGTGTTTAATGTTGACTTTAAAGTAAAGGAAATGGTAGTCAAATTGGATTTGACTTCTTTGATATTTGTTTAAAATATTTAAAATTGAAATATCATTTTTTTCTTTATTTTTCTTCATAAATTCGGCCATGACCTTAAAATATATAAGAGTTATATTTTTTGGTTGCCTTTGTTGACTTAATTAAATATCTAATAAAGTGTTATTAGGATATTTATGCAAGTTGACTAAATTGAATTGAAATGAAATTGAAATTAAGAACTTGTATTTGTCTTTGATCAATTTCGGCCAAGGCAAGTGTGATACAAGTATATATTGTTTTTCATTTCATTTTATTCTTAACCTAATACACTTTAAAAAAAGCTCCATTAATGGAAACCAAAGAAAGCTTGTGAGAAAGAAAGAAGAAACCAAAGAAAGCTTGGATTTTAGTAAGTTTCTCCAACTTACTATTAGAAAGGAAAATGTTCCTTAGGATCTAGGCTTTAACATATGATGTTCTTGGGTTATTTCTTTCTTTATTCCTTGTGTTTTTGTTGATGGAAGTTTTGATGAAAGTGTAGAGCATGTATGATGAAGGAAGCTTATGGCTATTGTAGTAATAAGTGTTCTTTTATGGTTTTGGAAACCTTGTTGCTAATCTAGAGTTGTTGACCCACTCTTAGATGACCTAGATTTGATCTTGAGTTGTTTCATTGTGTTGAGACTTTTATTGGATGGAAGAAACATGATTGAAGTATTGGATTTAACCAATTTGGTCTAATTTGTCCAATTTGAAGAAATTGAAAAATTAGGGTTCATGACCAATTCCAAATTTGGGGATTTTCATATATGTTGTGCATTTGGATGTGTATATGATGCATATAAAGTTTCATGTTCATTGGATTACATCTTGATGTGTTTTGATGCATGAAATGACAAAGTGCACAAAATGGCACCAATGTGGTGCATTCGGCCATGGGTCCAAATTTGGGGATTTATGTTGCTTTTGGTGTTTTGATGTTTTGAACATGCTAAGTTCATCTTAGAAATGATTTAGAATCATTCAAAATTGATTTGATCAATTTCGGACTAAAATGGACTAAATACCAAGTGTAAGGGTAATTCGGTAAATTCACTTAAATATGATTTATTTGAATTTTTCATAATTTGATTATTGGATAATTAAATAAATATGTTTATTTAATTAATTCGAGAAAAAGTTTTGAAATCGGAAAATTTGATTTTCCACCGCTTCCGCTGCGTTACCGATATTCCCCCTTAAACCCCTTACAGTATCAATATACAATACATTGTACAATACAAGTATAGCCTGAAGGCCAAACAAGTCTTACAATCATTGAATTTGTAGCAACTACTCTTGCTATATAAGGCATTTTCTTAAGTTATAGAACCGTCCTTGAGTAACTAATTACTACGATAGTTATGTAATAACATACATTATGTGAAGAGGCTTCTCAATCTACAGTTCAAAAATTAGAATCCGAAATAATATTTAATTCAGTTATATAGTATGACTTGAAAATATACATTACGTTTTCTTTGATCTCAAACTATCAAGGCACAGAGGACAATTCCTCGTCCTTTGATCAAGCTTCTTATAAAAATGACATTTATCTTTGCATGATATTTGACACCCTTGTTTTAGCTTTTATCATTGTCCTTCTGAATTCTCTAAGAGATACCTTATTAAGGTCAAAACCCGGAGGATTTCTTGTCTTTGTTGTCTTACTATAAGACGACACGGTAAGAACTATCTCATTTTTTTTTCTTGTAAGTTCTATTGTAGAAGGATACCATATCCTTCAACAATCCAAAGAAAGTTCATTCATATTTTAGTCAAATTAAAAATGGTCAGAAACTGATTCAAAAACTTTAATGAAAAGATATTCAGAAAAAGACTATGGGTACATGTCCATCAAAGACTTAACCAATTATCTGAAAGTTCAGGACTATTCTTAAATAATCTGAATATTTAGATTTTCTCTATTCTTAAATAATTTGAATATTTAGATTTTCTCATATAAATGAGTAGTGAGATTAAAAGCAACATACTATTTATACTAGACTTAAGAAATTTGTCCAGTTGATTATGGGTGTCAAGTGTTTTCTGGGGAGGGTTAGTCATTTATTTTTCATTTGGTGTATCACTTGTGAGTTTCTATTGTTTGTGTATTTTTCAGGAAAATGAATATATCAATATGCATCGTTGTAAATATCACACCATTCAGTTTTGGACTTTAAACTAAATAATGCTCCCACTATTTTATTCAAATCTTATACTCCCTAGATAAGACAACATGTAATCTCATTACATATTTCGCGGGTGATTAATTTCTTATTAAACTTATAGAACCCCACCTGACAGTTATTAGCCTCTAAGCCCAACAAGTTAGAAACACATTTCTTATTTGTAACAAATTACAAGACTTGATTAATTAACTTATAGATTTAGACACCTCACCTAACAATTGTTGGTGCTTCGATCTATTTACGCTAGACCCAATAATATTTCTTATACATGAATACAATCAAACCCCTCACTTAATAGTTGTTGGAAGCCAAAAATAATCATGTACAGAAACAGGTCAACTAGATCACGATACCCCATAAAGGTCCCTCATCTCACAGTTGTCGGGTTGTCCCTATAGAAATACTGATAATCTATTGATTGCATTCGAAGGTTGAAGCCTAATATTAATCACGAGAGATTTAATATTTTGGTCTCAATTAATTATACATCAGAATGTATAATTATAATTAATGATAAAATTTAAATTCTTATATCAACTTATTGATATTCTTTTTAAAACCATTAGTATTTTGATAATATCAATTTTAATAAATTAACTATTTTTTGTTAAATTATGTCCGTTTAATTACTTCCACTAGAATTAGGGGTGGACATCGGATCGGATCGGATCCGATTGTTTTATCCGATCGAACTGAGACGACTGGATTCTATGGATTTCGGATTCGATAAAATCTGATCTGGTCTAACCCGATCCGATTTTTTTTTTATTTTACTTAATATGAAAAACGACGTCGTTTTGAAGTGTCATAAACGATGTCGTTTTGCATAAGTTAGGGTTACTTTACTTCATTTTGTTCGTGTGTCTTCACTCAGACACTCAGTCACTCAATTCAGTTTCAGACTTTCAGTCTTCAAATTCATTCTTCAACTCTTCATTCTTCTTCTTCGGTCTTCACTGATTCACTCTTCAGTCTTCACGAATCATTCTTCTTCTTCGGTCTTCACTCTTCAGTCTTCACGAATCAGTCACGAATCAGACTTCATCTTCACTCCTCATCGTCGAAGAATCAAGAAAGTAAGTTCATTTTACCGTCTCCTCAAAAATCAAAATTAGGGATTTGGAGAATCAAATGAAAACTTAAGCTAAAGTTTTGGTCCTTTTGGAGAATCAAATTAGGGATTAGGGATTTGGAGAATTAGGGATTGTGGATTTGGAAGGAAACCCACAACAGTGGATTACGTTGATGTGATTTTATAATATGGTCATGGCTACGACATGAAGTGTTAGTTTAGTTTGGTGATCTTTGATGACCTTCCTTCTGCATTTATCGTTATTATAATTATTTTGTTAGCATACATAGATCAAGTTGTTGTTTGACTTAAAAGATATGGTCCTACTTGTCTTGTCCTAAGGATATTGCATCTCAGTTAGGCTATATTTTGAAAGTAATGTTATTCCCAACTTGTACACCTTGAGAGGAAAGACTCGTCAACATTTTCATTGGAAGTAATTTTATTCCCACATCGAAGGTCTTTAGGTCATTCTTCTAAAACTACAAAATGGAAAATATTGTGAGAAATGATTCAACTGAAGCTTGAAATTAGTGTTTAGTAGTATCCAATAACGTAATTTATATGTAAAAGCAAAAAAAAAAAACTGTAGTTACAGTTTATGGTAAAAAAAACTATATGGTCATAGTTTATGGTCAATCTGGAGGCCTTAACTTTGGATTTATGTTAATTTGGAAGACTTAAGTTAAGAGATCTAAATTTTACTAAGTTTAATGAAATAATGATTTTGGATAAAGCATAATGACGTTAAAAGATTCATGTAGCTGAAAAGTTTTATTTGGTTTGGTTTGAGTTGGATTAGTACTTTGTTTATGAGTCAAATCACAGTAGTGTATATATATGGTTTCAAGATGTTAGGAAATGGGAATTGGCATGTTAAAATGAATATGTTCTTACCTTAAATCATCTAGTGAAGAAAGTTTAATAAATTGGACTGATGTTATTACTATATTTCCCACCCTGAGTTACTTGAATCAATGATGTTGAAGCTTGGCAGTATATTTATCTACTAACCTAACCCTTTTGTTTTCACATAAGTGGTGGACTTTTGTAGTGTCTTTTTGCTCTCATTGGCAAAGGTACAGACAAGGAAATGACTTATTATTGTGTATACTGTTATCCCATGTTGTTGATACTGTTGTCCTATTGTTCAAAACTTTAATGTTCACTTCTCTATTTTCATTATAGATGAGTGGGTTTGAAAGCTCACCCAACAGTAATGGGTCAGAATTAGATTCTTTTTATATACCATTAACAGAAACAAGGAAACAGAAAAGAAAATTTCGATCAACCTCTGAGAGACCGCCATTATCAAAAAAACATGATTCATTGTCATCAATCACATCAGTAGCAACTAAAATAAGAAATAGAAGATCTGGAGTGTGGAAAATTTTACGTATTGGGTTTTCTAGGTCAAACCAAGATCAATTAAGCATAAGAAAAGTGTGAATACATCAAAGTAAAGTAGCGAAAATACTCATTTTGATCGGCTTTTGGATGCGTTGAACACAAAAAAAATCTGCTCCTTGTAGAATTCAGCCAAGCCCTCTTTGTGCTCCTTGTGTTGATCTTCAAGCTCCAAGCTTTGAGTGTTGATTCCAAGCTCAAGGATTGGTTTCCCTATCACCTTTGAATGACTCCTTGGATATGCTAGCAAACATGATTTTTGAATCAAAAATCAAAGAGAATGAACCCTAGGTTCACGCCCAACTTGAGAGAGAAAGAGGAAGACCATTCGGCCAAGCCAAAATGGAAGAGGAAGGAGATGATGTTCACGCCCAATGCATGAATTGGGAGAGAGAGTGTGATTTTTGTGTAAAGTATAATTGATTTCAAAAAATAATTATCTGTTAGACAATTATGACCCATAGCGTCACTATTTGTAAAAGACATTGTGGTTTTTGTACAAATTAATTATGTAGCAATGGAAATTGCATTTTATCATTTTGTAATTTGATTACTTAAATATATAAATGATAAAAGTCCTTATAATTAGTTCCGGATTATAAGATATGAGACAGTATCAATTCATAAAGGTTTAATCATTAAATATCTCTAGTCGTAGTATTATCGAGATTGGACATCGATAATGCGGAATAGACTAGTATTGCACTTGTGCGTGTTATGGAAGCGTAACAGCATAGTTCTCATATATTTAAGTATTGGATACTTATGCAAGTGTGATATGAGGTTGTGTTTACCGATGGTACGGAAACATCTTCGCTCTGGATAGACCCCACGGAATCCCATTGGTAGTATGACTATGTGTCTATGGGAGTCCGCATCATGGTATGTGTATTTGGTCATAACCTGAGACTTGCATCGCTAGTACTTGCGACAATCAATACGCTTTGGTTTTGGTCGTCCAGGACTTTAACAGGTTCTGTGTATGACGAATGATTCGAACTTAATTAATCTAGGATTAATTACGGAGAGATTTTATCTAGGATAAAATACTATTTGAAGAGAGATAACGATTAATTTGAATTAATCGATAAAATAATATATTCGATATATTAAACGAAATTAGATTTCAACGGGGAATTAAAATTAGATTTTAATTCGGGCTAACGAATTAATTTAGAATTAATTCGCTAGCGACGTGAATAGTAATTTTGCTTGGCATTATTATTTAATTAAATTTGATTTAATTACGTTGCAACGGAAAATTCGTTAATTCAAAATTAACGAACCCGAGCCCGGAATGTGTTTGCGAGGCCACTCCGATTTTGAATCTAGTCCAGCCGCAAGTCACATCGCTCATCACATCACATGTCACTTTAGTGATGGATGTCAAGTCACCTTTTGGTGAATGAAAACCAGTCATTATTCATGATGTTGGCTGTTGAGGGCAATTAATGCCATTTTGCCTCCAAAATTGGCTTTTGACTTTTGGAAATGGATATACCAAATTTGGGTGAGATTTTTGTATTAGGTTTTTAGAAAACAAAATACCAAAAACTTGAAACTCTCTCTCCCATTTGCTCCATTGTCGTGAGCCTCCTTGAAGAAGAAGAAGAATTGTTTTTCTTTTCTTCACTTGCTAGCACACTTAAAGAATCATTCAAGGTGTTAGGGAAACCCACCTTTGAGCTTGGAATCAACACAAAGCTTGGAGCTTGGATTCAACTCTTCAACAAAAAGAGCACCTTGGCCGAATCTTCAAGAGAGCATTTTGTGTTCATCGTCTTCAACCATCCGATCTTTGTATGTATGATTTCGCCATACTTCTTTATGTATTCACATGTTTTTATGCTTAAATATGATATTGGGAATGCCTTAGAAACCAACAATGGTATCATGGAGCCTAATTTGAGCATGAAAAATGATTAGGGTAAAATTTGGGCAAAATTGATTTGAGCATGATTTGATAAAATTGTTTGATTGAGTATGCTTGAATGATGATGACTTGGAGTTATTTATGAAAAGTTGATTGGATCAATTTTTGGCCCAAATCCTGGCTTGGCCGAATATGAATGTTGCCCTAACTCATGGTATTTTTTGTTCTTTTGATCATTGGATGAGTTTAAAGACTTGGGAAATGTTGATTTGTAAGTCAATCGGATTGAAAACGAAATCGGATATTAAAACCCACCAATGTCGTGAGTGATTGAGCATGAAATGAGATGATTTTTTGTTTCAAAATGTTGGACATAAGTTGAACAAATTAATACATGATTAATTAATCAATTAGTATTTTGGAAATGTTGATTTAGATAATTAATTGATGTAATACACTTTAATTAATTGAATTTTGAAATTTGGAAAATTAGAATTTAATTAATTGGGCTTGGTTTAGAAATTGGGCTTTATATGTTGTATTTGGGCCTTATGGACTTGGTTGGGCCAAGTAGGTTTGGGTCAATTGGATTGGATCCAAATTGGGCCTAAACCACTCCATTAAGTTCAAATATAACTAATGGACCTTTTAATGTTTAATTAGGCCTAATGGGCCTAAATTGGTTTCTTGGCAAATAAGGGTGATTCCTTAATTGGGCTTTGGTATTTGGGTTTGACCCATATTGACCAAAGTCTATGCCTTAAGAAATTAATTGAAAGCCCAATGGACTTTAATTAAACGACATTGGATGTTAATTGGGCTTTGAGACCCATTTAGATTAGATTTGGAATCTAAGTCGTGAAGGCACATTAACAAGTGTAGTTATTTAATTTAGAATTAAATATGGAATTAGTATTGAATACGAATTAAATTAGATTTAAATTATAGTTCGATATAATTCAAGAATTCGTACTTTGAGTATTTATTCTCAAACGAGTTGGACTCGCGCAAAATCAAATCGTTGTTTGAACATTAGATGATCACTTTATTTAAGATTAATTAATTGGATTAGATTGATTGATTACATGCTTTGTGTGAATACATGGATGTGTTGAATGATTAACGTATATCGGATGGATATTAGAAGGGAATGGCAATTTTGGAAATTGTTGTAAATTTAGAATTAATTAAATTGGACCTGCGTGCCCAGCCTTATCTCTCTTGATTCTTGGTATTTCTCTTCTCACCTAATTCCCCTCAATGTTAATGATGTTTCTCTTATTGTATTATGTAATTGGGTAGAAGTAAGAATAGTGCTAGTCGGGGAGAGGAAATGGAGTGATTTGTTCTAGGAACAATTTGTGAGATATCCATCCGCATATCGTTATTAATTTATTTTCGCGCCTTATTATGCTTTTAGAATGCATGCTTAAGGGTGTATGATGAGACCTAACAAAGATAATAAATTGGTTTCCAATTTACGCGAAAAACCCTCAACAAATTTAAGTGTTTTCTTTCCATTGAGTGATTCTTACTCAAGATCCAAGATTGGCACTGGTTTGTTGGCCAAAGTCAAGACCTTTGTCCGTCGCAGATGTGTTTGAATCATGAAGGCTTTGTTGCATATCGTGTGTCTTGTCCAAGTTGTGATTTGTTGGCCAAAGTCAAGATCACTTCTTGTCCATCGACATCGATTACGAAGCTTTCCAAAGTCAATGGGTTCCACTTAACTGGAATCATTAAGCTTGTTGTGCCAAAGCCAAGGCTTAGTTGATTCAGAGGAAAAAGGTTAGGAAAATATATTGGATATATTGGCATATATATTGTATATATGTTTCGGACTTGGAGGTCCACCTACCGGATCTAGGAATTGGATGAGATCCATTGATCTTAGAGATCTACCTAGTTAAATATCATACAGCTTGTTGGCCAAAGTCAAGGTTGTGTTTATTAACGGGATTCTAGCCCACTAGGAAACTAGGTTTCCCGAGTACTCAACAATGGTTAGAGGCTCGCCGAAAAATAGTGGGAGGCTAGTATTGAATTTGCAATTTCGTTCAAATACTTAGCTTTACGTGCTTTCAAATTATTTCGTCAATTATTTTATTAGTTGGACTAATATATTATTATTTTTCTTGTAACAGTTTGACTGTACCCATACATCCTTAATCGAATAGTTGGACTATTGCGGTTAAGATGACAGGAAAGTTAAGCATTAGGGATATTGTCATGGGCGACAACGTTTTAATGGCACAAACTTTCAGGACTGGGACATGAATCTCAGAATTATTCTGGGATCCGAGAAGTTACTCTACACTTTAGAGCGACATCTTGGGCCTAAGCCCCGACCTGATCAGTTGCTTGAGCTAGAGCTTTGGAAGACTCATAGCGATGACAATGCGACTGCTCAATCGGTAATGCTTGCCGCTATGACTCCACAATTCCGTCGTCAAAACAAGGGGTTGGATCCCTATGAGATGATAGCGAAGTTGCACGACCTTCATCGATCTAATCTTAGATCGCAAATATATGAATTGCAGAAGAAGCTCTTCTGCGCTCGCATGTCAGATGGTACGACTGTTGAGCACCATGTCTCATAGATGATTTCTGACATTGAGCAGCTCGGACAGATGGGTATAGTCTTCGAGGCTGAGACTTCAGTAGATTTGATCCTACATCTCTCCCCGACACTTGGAGTGGGTTCATCATGAACTACAACATGTTGAACCAATACCAAACTCTTGGAGAGTTGATGTCCACTCTGCGTGAGGCAAAAAATGAGCTCCTTAAGGGCAAGAAGCGCGAGGCGCACTATGCTTCAACATCTCAGACTCTGAGGGCTTGGCCCAAGGCGACTGGAGGTGTTAAGAAGAAGAAGCATAAGAAGAAGGGCAAGGCCAAATCGTCAAAGGGTTCTGGGAAACCCAATGACAAATCCCAAGATGTTTGTCTCCAGTGCGGCAAGCGGGGTCACTGGAAGCATGACTGCCGCGAGTACAAAGCACATATGAAGGAAATCAAAGTGGGCAAGGCACCGGCTTCAGGTATGTTTGTTATAGAAATAAACATGTCTACTTCTAGTTTTAAAAATTGGATTTTTGATTCTGGTTATGGAACTCATATATGTACTGATGTGTAGGATCTGCAAATTAGCAAGACACTGGCCTAATGAGAGATTGACCTCCGCGTCGGAAATGGGACACAGGTCGCCGTTTTGGCCGTTGGCACTTTTGTTTTGGAACTGCCCTCGGGGCAGGTACTTAAACTTACAGACTGTTATTATGTACCTAGTTTGACTAGGAATATTATTTATGTATCTATGTTAGCCCAATGTGGGTACACTTTTGTATTTAGAAACACTGGGTGCTTTATGTATAAAAATGATATGGAAATTTGCACTGCTGATGTAAATAATGGTCTATATATTTTGAATATGAATCAATCTCAAACATATATGTAACAAACAAACAAAATGCTTAAAGTAAGTAAAAAGATGAAACTTATATGTGGCATTGTCGTCTGGGACACATAAACAAGACACGTATATCCACACTTTCGAAAGTGGGTGGACTTGGACGGATTTGATCCAAATTCATATGACGTCTGTGAATCTTGTTTATTAGGCAAGATGCCTAAATCACCTTTTAGCGGTAAAGGTGTACGTGCCACCGAACTGTTAGCCCTCGTTCATAGTGACGTATGTGGGCCCATGTCTAGCCAGGCTAGAGGTGGATATGAATACTTCGTAACCTTTATGGATGATGCATCGCGTTATGGTTATGTGTATCTTATGAGACACAAGTCAGAAACTTTTGAGAAATTCAAAGAGTTTCGACACGAAGTAGAAAAAAAGACCGATAAAAGTATTAAGACATTACGGTCGGACCGTGTTGGCGAATACTTAAGCAATGAGTTTCTTGATTAATTGAAAGAATATGGTATTCTTTCACAGTGGACTCCTCCCGGAACACCGCAATTACACGGTGTGTCCGAATGGAGAAACCGAACTTTGTTAGACATGGTGAGGTCTATGATGAGTCGCACAGAGCTACCAATTTCCTTCTGGGGATATGCATTGAACAGTGCAATACTTATTTTGAATAAGGTTCCGTCAAAGTCTGTTCGACAGACTCCGTATGAAATATGGACAGGAAAGAAACCGGGTTTCTCATTCCTGAAGATTTGGGGCATACGTCAAACGTTTGGAAGGTACCAAACTTGAACCCAAATCGGATAAATTCCTATTTGTATATCCTAGGGAAACCAAAGGATATTACTTCTATCACCCACAAGAGAACAAAGTTTTTGTTGCTCTAAATGTAGTTTTCCTTGAGAATGAATTCCTAAATGCAGTGATAAGTGGGAGGAAAGTAGAACTCGATGAAAATCGGAGTGATATTGTTCCTGGCACAGAATCCTTAACGGAACATGAACAGTCCATCAGGGATGAGACTGTACCACAATCTTCGAACACAATTACCGCGTAGGTCGGAGAGAGAGTAGAAATAACTGAGAGGTATGGGTTTCTGATCTCACCTCATGTGGATATTAATCTTATTGAGGAAGACGAGCCGGCTACGTATGAGGAAGCGATACAAGGTATCGACTCCGTTTATGGCAAGATGCCATGAATTCCGAAATGGATTCCATATACACCAACCAAGTTTGGACACTGGTTGATGCACCAGAAGGTGTAAAGCCTATTGGTTGCAAATGGGTCTTCAAGAGGAAGACCGATTGGATGGCAACATACAAACATACAAAGCTAGGCTTGTAGCGAAAGGGTATCGTCAACGACATGGTGTCGATTACGACGATATGGCAGATGGACGTCAAAACCGTTTTCCTTAACATAAACCTTTTGGAGGATGTTTATATGCAACAGCCTGACGGTTTTGTCTTACCAAGACTTGCAAACAAGGTTTGTAAGTTAAATCGATCCATTTATGGATTGAAGCAAGCATCGCGTTCTTGGAACCAACGTTTTAATGAGATCATAAAAGAATATGATTTTGTTTAAAACGAGGATGATCCTTGTGTATATAAGAAGGTTAGTAGGAGCACACTGACATTCATTGTCCTTTACGTTGACGATGTATTGCTTATTGGCAATGACATTCCAATGTTAACGTCGGTGAAAGCTTGGCTTTCATTAAAATTCTCCATAAAGGATCTGGGAGAAGCATCTTTTATTCTAGGAATAAAGATCTACCGGGATAGATCTAGAAAGTTGTTTGGACTCTCCCAGAGCACGTACATTGACAAAGTGTTGAAGAGATTCAACATGGATCAGTCCAAGAGGGGACTGTTGCCAGTGTCACATGGCGTCACTCTATCTAAGGACATATGTCCTAAAACTCAACAAGATGAGAGAGACTGCATGAGTCGGATTCCGTTCGCCTCGGCAGTTGGATCGATCATGTATGCCATGATATGTACGCGACCTAATGTCTCGTATACTTTGAGCATGTGTAGTCGCTATCAGGCCGATCCAGGTGATAGTCCTGGATGGCGGTTAAGAATTCTTAAAGTATCTTAGACGAACTAATGATGCTTTCTTAATCTATAGAGATGGAGAACTTGAGATAACTGGGTATACGATGCAAGTTTCCAAACCGATAAAAATGACTGCAAGTCGCAATCCGGGTACATATTTTGTTTAAATAACGGAGCAGTAAGCTGGAAATCTTCCAAGCAATAGACTGTTGCCGATTCAACACAGAAGCAGAGTATATTGCTGCAGCTGAAGCAGCAAAAGAGGCAGTCTGGATCCGAAAATTCCTAATTGGATTAGAGTAGCTCCGTTAACAGCTGAGCTCGTTCCATTGTATTGTGACAATAACGGGGCCAATAGCACAGGCTAATGAATCGCGGTCTCATCAACGATCCAAGCATGTTCTTCGATGTTTCCATCTGATTCGTGAGATCATACATCGTGGCGATGTGAAGATCGAGAAGGTCGCATCAGAGGAAAACATTGCAGATCCGCTGATGAAAGCTATTCCTCAGCAAAAGTTTGAGCGACATGTACATAGTTCAGGTATTAGATGCTTGAGTGACTGGCTAGAGGCCAAGTGGGAGATTGTTAGACAATTATGACCCATAGCGTCACTATTTGTAAAAGACATTGTGGTTTTTGTACAAATTAATTATGCAGCAATGGAAATTGTAATTTATCATTTTGTAATTTGATTCCTTAAATATATAAATGATAAAAGTCTCTATGATTAGTTCCGGATTATAAGATAATGAGATAGTATCAATCCATAAAGGTTAATCATTAAATATCCCTAGTCGTAGTATTATCGAGATTGGACATCGATAACGGAATAGACTAGTATTGCACTTGTGCGTGTTATGGAAGCGTAACAACATAGTTCTCATATATTTAAGTATTGGATACTTATGCAAGTGTGATAGGAGGTTGTTTTTACCGATGGTACGGAAACAGCTTCGCTCTGGATAGACCCCGCGGAATCCCATTGGTAGTATGACTATGTGTCTATGGGAGTCTGCATCAGGGTAGGTGTATTTGGTCTTAACTTGAGACTTGCATCGCTAGTACTTGCGACAATCAATAAGCTTTGGTTTTGGTCGTCCAGGACTTTAACAGGTTTTGTGTATGCTTCTTCTGGTTTATTGAGAATCATAGTGTATTGGGTGGTGATGTCAAGATGGAAGTATCACTCAGTCATATGGAGATGATGATCACGTATGGATACAGAACTGGTACTCTAAATGGTTGCAACCATCAGGATAATATGACATGGTTATGATTATCCGATTAAAGAGACTAGTTGCTTGTAATTCGATATATGATTCGTACGGGGCAGACACTATTCCAGCCCCAGGCCTTGCATGTGACCATCGATACTGGATCGCAATACGCAATAATATGTATACTACGCCTGACATAGATTATATATTCCATTAAGAATATTTCTAGAGAATTGGGTAGGCACGGTGCTTAGAATATCGATGTCCAGTCTCGATAATACTACGACTAGGGACATCTGTGGATTGATATTGTCTCATATCATCTCATTCCGAAACTAATCATAAGGACTTTTATCATTTATGTATCTTGGTAATCAAATTACAAATGATAAAAGAGCAATTTCCTTTGTCACATAGTCAATTTGTACAACAACACCATGTTCTGTAGAAATAGTGATTCTATGGGTCATAATTGTCCAACAATCTCCCACTTGGCCTATAGCCAATCACTCAAGTGTCCTACACCTGAACTATATACGGGTCGCTCAAACTTCTGCTGAGAAACATCTTCGTCAGCGGATTTGTAAGTTTATCATCTGATACTATTTATTCGATCATCACATTGCCACGATGTATGATCCGATGAATCAGATGAAATAGTTGAAGTTTATACTTGGATCGTTGATGAAACCATTAATTCTTTAGCATGTGTTGAGGCCTAGCTTAGCTGCTAACAGAACTATACCTAATCTAATTAGGATTATATAGATCCAAAGTGCTTCTATTGCTACCTCAGCTGCAGCAATATTCCGTTTTTGTTGTTTATTCGGCAACAGTATCTTACTTTGAAGATTTCCAGCTTACTGTTCCGTTATTCAAACTATATAGTACCATTATTACGACTTATAGTCGTTTTTATCGGTTTGCAAACTTGCAATGGTGAACCCAGTCACTTCAAGTTCTCTTCCTCTATGTATAAGAAAGCATCATTAGTTTGTCTAAAATACTTAAGGATGTTCTTAACATCAATTCAGTGACCATCACCTGGATTGGCCTGATTGTGACTCCATATGCTCAAAACATATGAGACACCAGGTCGCGTACATATCTTTCAGTGTACGAGTCCTCGGAGAGTGCCAACAACTTTTAGATCTATCCCAGTAGATCCTTATTCCTAGAATAAAGGTTGCATCTCCCAAGTATTCTATGGAGAATTTTCATGAAAGCCAAGCTTTCTCCGATTGTATTATGGGAATGTCATTTCCAAGAAATGATGTATCATCATTATATAGGACAATCACTGTCAGTGCGCTCCCACTAACCTTCTTATATACACAAGAATCATCTTCGTTTTGAATTAAATCATATACCAGTATGATTACATCAAAACGATAGTTCCAAGAACATAATGCTTGCTTCAATCCATAAATTGATCGAATTAACTTGCAAACCTTGTTTGCTTGTTTTGGTACGACAAAACCGTTAGGATGTTGATAAACATCCTCCAATAGGTTTTCGTTTAAGGAAAGTATTTTTGATGTTCAGCTGTCATATTTCATTAATGAAACATGCAGCCTTAGCAAGCATTATCCAAATGGATGTAATCATGGCAACGAGTAAAAGGTTTCGTCGTAATCGACACAATATTGATAAAAATACATTTTCGCTACAAGCCTAGCTTTGTACGTTGGTATGTTTCCATCCATGTATGTCTTCCTTGAAGACTTATATAGTACCAATAGGCACAATGTCTTCCGTACATCAACCAGTGTCTAAACTTTGTTGGTATACATGGAATCCATTTCGGACATCATGGCACTTTGCCATAATAGGGAATCGATACCTTGTATCACTTTCTCATACGTAGCCAGTTCGTATTCCTCAATAAGATTGACATCTTCATGAGGTGAGATCAGAAACCCATACCTGCCAAGTTGTTTTCTGACTCTCTCTGACTTACGCGGTTCTTGTGTATTCGAATATTTTGGTATAGTTTCATCCCTGATGAACTGTTTGTGTTCCGTTAAGGAATCGGTGCCTGGAACAGTATTACTCCGTTTTTCATCGAGTTTTACTTTCCTCCCACTTACCACTGCATATAGGTATTCCTCTTAGGAAAATCGCATGGAGAGAAATAATTAGATTGCTCTCTTGTGAGTTGTATAAGTACTATACTTTGGTTTCCCTAGGATAACCAATTACAAATTAGGCATTTATCCAATTTGGGTTCTAGTTTGGTATCATCCAAACATATGCCTAGCATTCTCAAATCATCAGGAATGAGAAAACTCAGTTTCTTTCCTGTTCATATCTAATATGAAGTATGTCCAACAGATTTTCAAGGAACCTTAATCAAAATAAGTGTTACACTGTTTAATGTGTATCCCTAGAAGGAAAATGGTAGCTCAGAGCGACTCATAATTAACCTTATTATGTCTAACGAAGTTCGGTTTCTCTGTTCGGACACACCGTCAAATTGAGGTGTTCCGAGAGGAGTCCTTTATGAAAGAATACTATACTCTTTCAAGTAATTGAGAAACTTATTGCTTAAGTATTTTCCACCATGGTCTAACCATGACGGTTTAATACTTTAGCCGGTCTGTCTGTCTACTTCGTGTCGAAACTCTAAAAGTTTCTGACTTGTGTTTCATTAAGATACACATAACCATAACACGATGCCACATCCGTAAAGGTTACGAAGTATTCATATCCACCTCTAGCCTAGCTAGATATGGGCCCACTTACGTCACTATGAACGAGGGCTAACAGATCGGTGGCACTTGCACTTTTACCAAGTAAAAGGTGTTTTAGGCACTTTACCTAATTAAACTAGATTCGTAGACATCATTTGAATAGAATCAAATCTGTCCTAGTACCCACTCTTCGAAAGTGTGGATATACGAGTCTTGTTAATGTGTCCCAGACAACAATGTCACAAATAAGTCTCTTCTGATTAAATCAGTTTAAGCTATTTGTTTGTCATGTTATATGTTTGAGATTCATTTATATTCAATATATAAATATTGTTATTCACATCTAATGTGTTTATCTCAATATCATCTTTATAAAATAAAACACTTAGTGTTCTAGAATATAAAGGTATACCCGCAACAGGTTAAACTTAGATATAGAGATAATGTTTCTAGTCAAACTAGGTACATTATAACAGTTTCCTAATTTAAGTACATACCCAACGGGTAGTTCCTAAACTTAGGATTATACAGTTAAAACAGCGACTCTCGTCCCGTTTCCGACTCGCAAGTCGATCTCAACTGAAGTCAGTCTCCTGCTCATCAACAGATCCCGCACATCAGTACATATTTATGTACCACATCTAGTATCAAAAATCCAATTTTGAAATCAGTAGTGAACATGTTTATGACAAACATACTTGAAGCCAGAGCCTTGCCCCGCCTTCACTTCCTTTATGTATGCCTTGTCCATACGGCAGTCACGCTTCAGTGACTTTGTTTGCCACAGTTTAGGCAGACATCTTGGGATATGTCATTTGTCTTCCCAGAAGACTGTGATGATTTTGCCTTTGCCCATTTTATAAGCTCTGGCTCTGCCTCCTTGAGCATAGCCATCAACTCTCTAAGAGTTTACTCTTGGTTCATAATGAACCTGCCCCAGCTTTCGGGTAGAGACTATAAGATCAAATCTTTGGTAGTCTCGGCCACGTAGGTAATGCCCAGCTAACCTAGCTGATCGATGTCAGCAATCATCTTTAACACCTAGTGCTCGACAGATGTACCATCTGACATACGCGAGCGAGAGAGCTTCTTTTGCAATTTGTACTTCTAAGATCTAAGAATAGATCTATGAAGATCTTTAATTTCAACATCATGGTATAAGGATCTAATACTCTGTTTTGACGATAAAATTAAAGTGTTATTGCAACAAGCATGATGGATTGAGCACTAAATTTATCATCACCATGAGTCTTCCAAAACTCATGATCCACTATTTGCTCAACTCCGGGCTCAGGCCCAAGAGGTTTCTTTGTCAAATAGAGTAACTTCTTAGTTATCATGACTATCCTGAGGTTCTATTCCCTATCTGAAAATTAAAGTCGTTTAAAGACACATTTTCACTCAGGATTATGTTCTAAACGCTAATCTTTCAGTTATCTTGATTCCAATAGTCCAACTATCCAATCAACGATTTCGGGTACTATTGATTACAATGATTACTATAGTCTAACTATATAATCAACTATAATTTGATTGGTTAAATTCAAATATATTGATTACTATAATCCAATTATATAATCAACTATAAATTGAAATAGTTTGAATACAGTCCAAATGTTTAATTAAAACAACAATTGAATATTAGTCCAACTAATATATTTAATTTAAATAATGACGAAAAATGAAATGAGCGTGTATTGGCAAGTATCTAAACAAAATTGCAAATTTAATACTTGCCTCCCACTATTTTTCGGCGAGCCTCTAACCCTATGTTGAGTACTCGGGAAACCTAGTTTCCTATTGGGTTAGGATCCCGTTAAATAATACACAACCTTGACTTGGGCCAACAAGCTGTATGATATTTAACTAGGTAGATCTCTAAGATCAATTTGATCTCATACAATTCCTAGATCCAGTAGGTGGACATCAAAGTCTGAAACATATATCTAATATATGCCAATATATCCAATATATTCCCTAACTTTTTTCCTCTGAATCAACTAAGCATTGGCTTTGGCACAACAAGCTTAATGATTCCAGTTAAGCGGGACTCATTGACTTGGAAAGCTTCGTAATCGATGTCCATGGACAAGAAGTGATCTTGACTTTGGCCAACAAATCACAACTTGGACAAGACATACGATATGGAACAAAGCCTTCATGATTCAAACACATCCGCAATGGACAAAGGTCTTGACTTTGGCCAACAAACCAGTGCCAATCTTGGATCTTGAGAATGAATCATTAAATGGAAGGAAAACGCTTAATATTTGTTGAGGGTTTTTCACGTAATTGGCAACCAATTAATTATCTTTGATTATTATCTCATCATACACCCTTAACATGCATTCTAAAAGCATAATAAGCGCTTAAATAAATTAATAATGATATGCGGATGGATATTTAAAACATTTTGTTCCTAGAACAAATCTCTCCATTTCCTCTCCCCACTAGCATTATTCATACTTTTACCCAATTACATAACACTTCTAAAGAAACCTCATTTACATTGAGGGGATAGGTGAGAAGAGATACAAAGAATCAAGAGGTAATATGCTGGACACGCAGGTCCAATTTAATAAATTCTAAATTTATTACAACAATTTCCAAAATTACCCTCACACATATAATATCCATCTGATATACATTATTCATACATCACATCCATGTATTCACACAAAGCATGTTATCAATCAATCTAATCCAATTAATTAATCTTTAATTAATGATCATCCAATGTTCAAACAATGATTTGATTTGCGCGAGTCCAACTCGTTTAAGAATAAGTACTCAAAGTACGAATTCTTGAATTATATCAAACTACAATATTAAACCCAATTTAATTTGTATTCAATACTAATTCTTTATTTAATTCCAAATTAAATAATTACCCTTAATTAATGAGCATTTGCGACTTAGATTCTAAATCTAATCTTAACGGGTCTCAAAACCCAATTAACATCCAATGTCAATTTAATTAAAGTCCAATGGGCTTTCAATTAATTTATAAGGCATGGACTTTGGCAACCAAAGCCCAATAAGGAATCACCCTTTGCCACAAAATTAATTTTGGCCCATTAGGCCCAATTAAATTTTAAAGGCCCATTTTATTATATTTGGACTTTATGGAAATGGTTTTAGGCCCAATTGGATCCAACCAATTAACATAAACCAAACTTGGCCCAACCAAGCCCATTAAGCCGAAATACAACATTTTTAGCCCAATTCCAAATTAAGCCCAACTAATTAAATTCTAAAATTTCAAATTTCACAATTTAATTAATTAAAGTGTATTAGCTATAATTAATTAGTCAAATTAACATTTCCAAAATACCAATTACACTAATTAATCATGCTTTACTATTATCAATTCATGTCCAACATAATTGAAGCCAAATCAATCCCAACATGCTCTTAAGCTCTCGGCAATAGGGGACCTTTTTATATCAATTTTGATTTCAATCCAATTAATTCACAAACTAATAGATCTCATGCATTTTAAACACATCCAATTGTCTAAAATTCAAAAATCACCAAGAGCTAGGGTTCAAGTTACATTCGGTCTTCATAAAAAAATAGGGAAAAAATTTCTATTCAAATTTTATCCAAATTAATCATGCATAACTCTAAGTTATCATAATCCAAACATAACCAAACACTAAATTTGACAAAATCATGCTCCAAGCAAATTTCCCAAATTCAAGTATATAAACCCTAAGTTCAATTTCATGCTTAATAACCGCTCTGATACCATTGTTGGGTTTTCTAGGTCAAACCAAGATCAATTAAGCATAAGAAATGTGTGAATACATCAAAGTAAAGTAGCGGAAATAATCACTTTGATCGGCTTTTGGATGCGTTGAACACAAAAAAAATCTGCTCCTTGTAGAATTCGGCCAAGCCCTCCTTGTGCTCCTTGTGTTGATCTTCAAGCTCCAAGCTTTGAGTGTTGATTCCAAGCTCAAGGATTGGTTTCCCTATCACCTTTGAATGACTCCTTGGATGTGCTAGCATACATGATTTTTGAATCAAAAATCAAAGAGAATGAACCCTAGGTTCACGCCCAACTTGAGAGAGGAAGAGGAAGACCATTCGGCCAAGCCAAAATGGAAGAGGAAGGAGATGATGTTCACGCCCAAGGCATGAATTGGGAGAGAGAGAGTGATTTTTGTGTAAAGTATAATTGATTTCAAAAAACAATTATCATATACCAAAACCAAACTTTTGGTATTAGTCATTCCAAAATGACAAAGATTGTTTTTCAAGTTACCATCAAATCCAACTACTTACATAAAAAAAAAAGGTGATGAGATATACTAAGTGATGTGACTTGTGCAGGCCCCACTTTAATTCAAAATCCGAGTGGGCCCGCAAACACTCTCGGGCTCAGGTTCGCTAATTCCAAATTAACGAATTTTTCGTTGCGACGTAATTAAATTAAATTTAATTAAATAATTATGCCTAGCAAAATTACTATTTACGTCGCTAGCGAATTAATTCTAAATTAACTCGTTCACCCGAATTAAAATCTAATTTTAATTCCGCGTCGAAATCTAATTTCGTTTAATATATCGAATATATTATTTTATCGATTAATTCCAAATTAATTGTTCTCTCTCTTCAAATAGTATTTTATCTCAGATAAAATATCTCCGTAATTAATCCTAGATTAATTTTCTCACTCTTATAATTAATCTCAGATTAATTATGTTTGAGTCATACGTCATTGGTGAATCTTCGGGAAGCGACCCATGAGATCCCTGGATATGTTGGCAGTAAATATGGTCGTCGGACTATCTGAACACGTACGTACCTTGTACTACGTTTTTACCGATTTACAAGACATGGTTGGCTTCTAGTAAAGCACCTTGCCTACCCAATTCTCCAGAAATATTCTTAAAGGAATATATATATGTATCAGGCGTAGTATACGTAGTATTGCGTATTGCGATCCAGTATCGAATGTCACATGCTAGGCCTGGGGCTGGAATTGTGTCTGCCCCGTACGAAGCATATATCGGATCTCTGGTAACTAGTCTCTATAATCGGATAATCATGACCTAGTCATATTATCCTGATGACTGCAGTACTAAAGAGTACTAGTTCCGTAACATGCGTGATCATCATCTCCATATGATTGGAGTGATACTTTCATCTTGATATCACACCCAATACACTACGATTCTCAATATACCCATAAGAGGCGTACACAGAACCTGTTAAAACCCTGGACGACCAAAACCAAAGTATATAGATTGTCGCAAGTATTAGCGATGCAAGTATCAGGTTAAGCCCAAATACACCTACCCTGATTCGGACTTCCATAGACACATAGTCATACTATCAATGGAATTCTGAGGGGTCTATCCAGAGCGAAGCTGTTTCCGTACCATCGGTAAACAAAACCTCATATTACACTTGCATGAGTATCCAATACCCAAATATATGAGAACTATGCTGTTATGCTCACACAACGCGCACAAGTGCAATACTAGTATATTCTGCATTATCGATGTTCAGTCTCGATAATACTACGACTAGGGACATTTAATGATTAAACCTTCGTGGATTGATACCGTCTCATTTCATCTCAATCCGGAACTAATCATAATGACTTTTATCATTTATGTATCTTGGTAATCAAATTACAAATGATAAAAGAGCAATTTCCTTTGTCACATAGTTAATTTGTACAACAACACCATGTTCTGTACAAATAGTGATGTTATGGGTCATAATTTTCCAACATTCCGCATGTGTAAAGATAATTCGGATAGGGCTAAATGTACATATTGTCAGAAGACTTATGCTTGTAGTGCGAATGATCGGTCAACAACCAACTTGAAGAGGCATATGCAGACCTGTAAATCATATTTGGCTTATTATGAAGCACAATGTGTTTTGGTTGGGGTTGGTGAAGAGGGAGGCACAAGTGGAAACACTACAAGAAAACTGTGAAATAGAGACGGAAATATCCGTCGCTAATCCGTTGCTACTGGACAGTTAGCGACGGATTAGAGACGGACAAATTCAGTCTCTATTTCATTGGTCGCAAAAAAATAGCGACGGAAATATATCATCCGTCGCTAATATTAGCGACGGAAATTATTCCGTCTCTATTTAGCGACGGAAATTTCCGTCTCTATTTAGCGACGGATAATTCCATCTCTATTCCGTCTCTAATCTCTATTTAGAAACGGAAAGTCCGTCTCTAAGCTCCGTTTCTAATTTCCTAGGAATTTTTTTTTATAAAATTATTATTTTTTAAATTTTTGTATAAATAATTTTATTTTAAAAAATATTATTAATATTAGTACATAAAATTATAAAATAAATATATTAATTAAATTATAAAATAAACACAACAAATAGTAAAATAAAAATTTTAATATATGATGTTTAAAAAAAATACAACATAAAAAAAATACATATAAGCTAAGATCCCATAGATCCTTGTATAGTTTTTCCAAACCCACAGTGACTGTTCAAAGTTGAACAATGCATAAACAAGATGATTGAATTACGAGACTATTACATTGGAAACCAGTCCAGCTGAAACCTATGATAGAGAATAGCCGTATGCCCATCCACCTCTTCAACTAAGCTTCCATACTGGAAACTGCAATCTCACCTGCACAAAACATGAAAAACAATATGCATGTGGCATGAGTATGACCTTTGAGAAAGCTACATAAAAATAATAGAAAGAGAAAATGTCTTTACGTTGGACAGTAGAAACCCAATCACAGAATGCATCTCAAAGACAACATCGCCATAATTATATGATATGCAAGTTAAGATGAAAAACAAAATTCTAACAAGATCAAGAATATCAAACCTTAAATGTAGAACATGGTCAGCACCTGCATTAATTATCTGTCTTTGCACATCACCTTCTTCAGGAATTTCCTTTTCTGCAAAAGGATGAATGTAGCAACCTCAATATTATCAAATTGCCCAAGAAAATTCAGCTTCACCCTCTTCAGACAGAATGCAAGAGGAATTCAGACCTTTTCTAATGCATAAACCAATCAACAATATATATCTAGCTTAAGAAGATAAAATACTAAATTAATTGCTTATGATAGGAAAAGAAATATGGACTTTTCCAACTTGCTTTCAATCCCATCATGAAAAGAGAGAACCGATGAAATTCCTAGAGTTCATTACACGAGCTTAATGATATTTGTACTACCAGTCAGCTAACTAGCAATGGTTCCACATTCTATCCCGGGAGAGGTATTTAACAAGCAAAACACACTATTGACACATATGTTTAGCTAAAGCTATAAGGAATTTTGTTGATAAAAAGTTATAACATACCCTCCTCAGAGGCAAGCTGCTTCCACGCATTCAGCTTCATAGCTCGAGTATCCACCTGATTACACAATCCACACGAAGTTACGTGAAAAATATTATAAGCTTGACTTTGATTTCCATTTTAGGTTGAGCTTTGATTTTATGTTATTTTACATTCCTTTACTTTAATTTCCATTTCCAAGAATCTCTTAAAAGGAGAAGTGCCAACAGCATGCGCGGCGTGGCCATATTTGTAGGTTGAGAGCTCCTCATCAGCTGCTTGCTGATTTGGTAGTAAGCTAAATTTTGCATGCCTACACAGCAGCGAGTAAAGAGCAAATGTGCCACCTGCCATGAATTAGAAATGCATTAGCTCTGGAGGCATAGAGAATAAAGATTCCAAATATGAAGGTCTGTCTCAACACACCTTCACCATTATCATCTGCACTTAGTACAATAAAGACATACTTCAGCAAGGGTATTAACGTAAGGGTCCAAAAAATCAAGGAAAATGCACCAAATATTGTTTCCTCACTCTCCTTTCCATCCAGCCTCCCTGAAAATGCACTGGAATAAACATAGAGAGGTGAAGTGCTCAGATCTCCATATACTACTCCTAGACTTTGGTATGCTAATAGTAGATTCCTGGAGAGATTCGCCCACGAAAGCTGCAAGATAACAAAATCACAGTTAAGATTTGACTAATCAGGCACTTATTAGAATGAAGTTTCAGAGAAAATAGTAATAATAATAAAAATAATGGCAATAACAAAAACTCATGCTATGCATAACAAACAAATCATATTATATTATATTAAGCCAGAACAAATTATCCACACAAGTCACAGTGTGTCCGATCACCAGTTCTGTAAACATTTAATAGAGAATAAATACAATAATTTACATTTAAAAAAAAAATTAATAAGTATTAGCAAATATTTTGTCTAAAAAATGGGTGGACACGACAACAGCACGCTTTATTATGTTTTTCTCCATACTGACTTCTGAGTTTAATACTAGTTTTCAGACTGTATCCTATACATACCAAATTTTTTAAAATTTTGTAGACTTGTAAAGCAGAAAACAAACTACAAAAAAAGGCACCAACAGCACCCAAGTCCTTAAATTTTCATGTTGTGAAACTCCAAAAAAACTAAGAAGTCAAACATAACGATTAACTAAGATCTCCTCAAACTTGAAAACTTGATGGAGGGAATGGAACCGAGTCCGCATTGAATTTTTCTTATTCCATTTCAGAATCCGTAGTGGTTGGCCTCTCATGCCATTAGTTAATGGGAGCTGATATAATCTGCAGGTCGTGATGCATCTGTCCTTATCTTTAATGTGTATGAACAAGTTAGCTTCTATGAAGAATTAGCATCAAAGACTGATTAAGCATCCAATATTATTTTTCACTTGAGTCATATATCACTGCCACCGGAGCTATATGCGCTCATGCCAAAATGAACAGATACATTCCACTCGACAATATTGAACCAAAACCTTACAAGCACCCACGAGGCAGAAAATAAAAATGAAAAAGGAAAACACCAACACGACCTACACCATAAAATTAATTGGTTGAATTATATAACTCAAGTATGAACTGAGCTTCAAACACAAAGCTTTGTGTCCTTAAAACAAAAGCAGAAGCGCAGGTCTTCACCAAAAACACAAAAAAATCCAAGACTTTGAGACATGTCGGCACAAACTTAAAATCAAAACAGAGTTAGTTCAAGTATTCAAACTAACAATCAATAAGTTTTGAGTAACAAAAGAGAACCATTATTAAAAACAAAACAAACATATATCAAACTGTAAAACATATTTACTGTAATTAATAAAATTTCACTAGCTCAATCAGCAGTAACTGAAATACAAATGATTAAACAGAAAAAAGGAATTCATATTCATCAATGAACAGGTAAATTACAACGAATTAAGCAAGAAAAAAACAAGCCCAATTAAAAAAAAAAAACATAAAATGGAAATTAAAGTAAAGGAATGTAAAATAACATAAAATGGAAATTAAAGTAAAGGAATGTAAATTTTGACAGAACCTAAATAATGTAACAGAATTTTATACTAATTTGAAAGCTTGACTTTTCAGATTATGCATATCAAAATCTGAGAAACACAGCTTCTAAAACTGTACAAGTAGAACTTTGCAACAAATTAACATGTAAAGATCGAAACTTAAAATTACAAGAACATGAACTTTCCTTGATTCATTAGCAGAAACTAATAGACAACAAACCAATAGCTTGAGCGTTGAAGAGAAGACCAGGTGATGTGTAGAGCTAAAAGACAACAAATCGATTGTTTCGATGGTGTCTGGCGATTCGACCTTTACGGTTATGGTATTGCCCGTTAGGGTTTTAACGAAGATATACATAGCTGCAGATGAAGTGAAGAGACGGTGAAATTCTGGTGAAATGAAAAGGTTGTTGCGGAGAGTGAGGAGTGAGAGAGGGCGTGGCAAAGAAATTTGAGGGATTTAGGGATTTGGGTGCGACTGAGGAAAGGGAAAATTTTATTTATTTAAGTAGAATTAGCGACGGAATTATGATTCCGTCGCTATTTAGAGACGGAATTATGATTCCGTCGCTATTAATAGAGACGGAATTATGATTCCGTCGCTATTAATAGAGACGGAATTATGATTCCGTCGCTATTAATAGAGACGGAAATATGATTCCGTCGCTATTAATAGAGACGGAAATATGATTCCGTCGCTATTAATAGAGACGGAAATATTTTCCGTCGCTAAATATAGAGATGGAATCAAAATTCCGTCGCTAATAGAGACAGATTCAAAATTCCGTCGCTAAAAATAGAGATGGATTCAAAAATCCGTCGCTATTCCGTCGCTTTTTTTTCCCGCTAATTCATTCCCGCCACTATTAGTTACGGAATTTTGTCCCGTCGTTAAATTCCGTAGCTAATATTGTAATCCATTTCAATTCCGTCGCTATTCCGTTTCGAAATGTTGAAACGGATTTTTCCGTCGCTAATTTCCGTCGCTAATTCTGAATTTTCTTGTAGTGAAATCTCTCCGTGAGAGACGGTCATTTCAATCAAGCAGCGTGTCGGAAAGCAGTTGTGAAGATGATTATTGTTAACGAGCTACCATTTAGTTTTATAGAGAAAGAGGGTTTTCGACATTTCTGTAGTGTTGACGTCCCTCGTTTTGATGTCCCATCTCGTAGGACTATAACTAGAGATATCATACAGTTGTTTGCTGATGAAAAAGTTATGTTGAAGAGTATTTTATCTACGGGTAATCAGAGAGTTAGTTTGACCACGGACATATGGATGTCAATTCAAAACATTAATTACATGGTTATCACTGGCCATTTTATAGACAATGATTGACAGTTGCATCGGCGAATCCTTAGCTTCTGTCCAATTAACAATCACAAAGGAGACACTATCGGAAGGTTAATAGAGTCTTGTTTACAGCACTGGGGTATTGAGATAATTTTTACTATAACTGTGGATAACGCCAGTGCCAATGCCGTAGCCATCCAACAGTTGGTGAGGAAGATGAGGACGTGGAGGGGAGATGCATTGGTGCTTAATGGAGAGTATGTGCATATGCGGTGTTGTGCTCACATATTAAACTTAGTTGTGTCTGATGGTCTGAAAGAATTGGATAACAGCATTATAGCAATTCGAAATGCTGTTAAGTATGTGAGATCTTCTCTATCAAGATTGGAAGCATTTATATCAGTGGTAGCACGTGAGAGGATTGAGAGCAAAGGCAGTGTCATCTTAGATGTTCCTACTAGGTGGAATTCCACCTACTTAATGTTGAATGATGCATTAGACTTCTAGAAGGCCTTTGATCGAATGATTGATGATGATGGTCACTATGCTCCATATCTTAGAGATGATGAAAATGGGAACAAAATGATTGGGCCTCCTACAGATATGGATTGGGAGAAAGCTCAATATTTTGCTGATTTTTTGGAGATTTTTTATGATGCAACGAATATGTTCATTGCCTCATCCACTGTCACATCTTGTTTCACCTACAATGACATTTGCAAGATTCATACTAGCTTGAAAAACCTGGCGCGTAATGAACATCCTCTTTTGCATGAAATGGCCATATCTATGAAGATGAAGTTTGATAAATATTGGGAGACCACTGCCAAAATCAATAAATTATTGATTGTGAGTACTATTTTTTATCCACGACGTAAGATGACATTTGCCTATGTTTGCTTCGGTATACTTTTTGATAATGATGATGGTAAGATAGAGGAAATCAGAAAGTCTAATAGAGATTTATTGAAAAGATTATACGATATGTATAATGATTGGTATGGCACAAATGAGTTGTTTGTTGACGGTGATGGATCAAGGGCTGGGGGTGTAACTGGTGTTGGTGGAGATTGGTCTAGTGCTGGTATGACACAATCTCAGTCGTTTGTTAGACAGCGAGCACAAGATAGAGTGCGTAAGCGCAATACAAACGTGCAACCTGATGATCCATTTCAAGTTTTTCAGACTAGTCATGCCATGCATCAAGAGGATAGTACTGAGGTTGAAATGTATTTGATGGAACCCTATGAGACTAGTCGTGACCCTAGCTTTAGTGTTCTGATGTGGTGGAAAATAAATACCGGTAAGTATCCAATTTTGGCTAGGATTGCTCGTGACATTTTTGCAATGCCGGTATCGACTGTGGCATCTGAAGGGAACCTATCAATATTATTTCCTTTTTGTTGCGTAATTTGCCATGGATACTGATAGTTTGGGAACCTTCTTGATCAGCACTCCATCATGTCGATAGTCATCTTTCTAAGTTCATTTTATTGTTGTATATCTTTTTTACAAAAATCCAAGGTTAAAACTGACTGCTTTTATATTGATGTATGAAACAGGGAGCTTCATGAGTTGGGATTGGGAATTTTGAAGAGGTTGGGCCATTGGATATTAATTTGAAGCCAATGAATTCAACATGGTTGAAGAAAGCTGATCTTTTATTTGTTGAGGATAACAGCTTATTTGTTAAAACTTAAAACTGATGTTGAGAATGCTTTTATATTGTGTGGGATATTTTATTAAATTCAAATTCAAATTTCGGATTTTATCAAATTTCAGATATTTTACTGAATTCAGATCATTATCAAATTTCGGATATCATTCCGAATTTTCGGATCATTACCAAATTTCGGATCATTATCGAATTTCGGATCGTTATCAAATTTCGGATCACTTATTGAATCAAAATGATCCGATCCGAAATTATTCGGATCGGATTGGTTCGATCTGATTCGATCCGACTAATTTCGGATCGAATCGG
Organism: Zanthoxylum bungeanum; assembly: GCA_019454045.1. NCBI lineage: Eukaryota > Viridiplantae > Streptophyta > Magnoliopsida > Sapindales > Rutaceae > Zanthoxylum > Zanthoxylum bungeanum. The sequence continues at coordinate 121,200 of SKCR01008839.1, read as the reverse complement.
ATCGAGTTTGACAAGGTACTCGAGTCCGATCGAATTAAATTTCAGCGAGTTTATCAAATCGGATCGGATTCGGATTCGATCTGATCCGATCCGAATCTGATAATGCCCAGGGCTAACTAGAATTCTTGTAATTATAGATTAATCAAATTCTTTAGAATCTTATTCTTTAATTTAATTAACACGTATAAATTTATTTAAGTTCGATCAGAACAGGTCCAAGTCCGAAAATATTAATTTCAATAAATTCAATTTTCAAAAACTTAAAATAATCAAATTAATTAATTAATTACAATTTTCAAAAATTTATATTTTGATCCCTATTTGGGAAATTATAAAAATATCTCTGATCGAGAAAGATTTTGATTGTCATTTTAGCGTTTTTGAAATCAGCGCCAAAAATTCGATATACTTAGACCCAAATTTAAAAATCGGGTCGGAATGCATAGGCATAACGCGAAATGCTCGAGCTATGGCAAAACGGCAGCAAAGCCCAGCTCACCAGGTGCGTTGCCCGTGAGTGCGTGCGCGGCGTTTACTGCACGCGCCCTGGTAGCACGCTTCAAGCACCCCGCCTGCTAGCGGTCAGGCGCGCACGTGAATCGTACGCGCCAACAACAGCCCCAAATTAGCCATCTTTGCCGAGAGTTGCAACAAAATTACAGAAAATGCCATTTTCAATTCAACACTTATTTTAACACATTAAACATATCCTAAAACAAATCCAATAATTTTTAATCAACATTAAAACATAAATAAACATGTTTATGCATAAAAATAACACAAAAACATAAAAACATATTTTAATGAATTTATATATTTTTATACATAAACATGCATCATTTTTCATGTTCATTCATTTTCAACATTTGAAAAATGTCTACACATTTAATAACTATTATTATCACCTATGTGATCATGTATTGACATATTCATGCATAAAATATCAAAAATCCAATTTACATGATATTTTATACAATATTATCACATAATATTATTTGAGCATAATAAACACAAATAACAATTATTTTACCAACCAAAAATAAACAATTCTCAAAAATTATTTAATTGATATACATTAATAAATAAACATATATATCACTTTAAAAGCCATAGAGATGGACATGGCTCTGATACCACTTGAAAGCGGGGAAATGATTTTCCCTTCCCGTGGCTACGGTCATCGAACGAACTGTGCAAAAAAAGTCGCGGAGGATCATAACCGAACTAAATGGGTTTTGTAAAATTTTCCTTTAACACAATTAAAAGAAACTGATATATATATATATATATATATATATGTATATAAAGAATAATACAACGCGTATATCTCTCTTAAGCTCCATCCAAAAAGTGAACTGTCTCCAGTTATCTCCAAGCGTATCTACACACCGAATCGGCTTGACGAAACTTCCGGTTATATATATGGGAGATCAAAAAAGCATGTGAAATCTAGGTTCACAAGACATTGTTTAGCTTAAATCATTTTCCTATTAATTAGAAAACGACTGAACTTGAAATTTGTGAAGAAAAAACACAAAGGAATCAAGTTCCTTTGATCAAATTTCTAATAATTAAAGTATTTCAAATTAAATCCACACCATTGATCAAATATCTAATTTGATGAATTTAATAAGATCTTGACACTTGTTAACAAATCATGGTGCCAAGTGTCAACTTAATACTTTAACAAAAGGCCAAATCAAAATTTGTCAAAAAAAAAGTAAAATAAATATCTAGATATCTTATTTATTTACTATAAATAAATAATTAATTTTAAATACAAAATCAATATATTTTGTATTTAATAACAACTTGACACTTGACAAAATCACATGACATGTGTAAAGACAAGAACTTGATAAAATAAAAATAAAAAATCAATAAAAAATCTTTATCTGTCTCTCAACTATCCGCAAATCATATTTACGATATTTTAAAAATCACCAGAATATTTCCTGAATAAGCGGGTGCTAGTGCGTCAATATTGGAAAATATTTTACATTTTACCGATAAAGTACATAAATTGCATTGCGATCATATATCGAAGCAATTTAATAAATTCTGTTGGGTTTCTAGTATAGTCCCAAGATCATTCAAGCAATGAAAACATGTGAATACATCAAAGTAAAGTTGCGGAATACTCACTTTGATCGGCTTTTGCGATGCGAAGAACACCAAAAATTTTGCTCCTCCATTGAAGCTCTCGGCAAAGCTCCATTTTTGTGCTCCATGGATGATCTTCAAGCTCCAAGCTTTGTCAAAGGATTCCATGCTCATTAATGGGTTTCCCTATCACATTTGTATGACCTCTTTAGTGTGCTAGCACCTTGGAAAATTTGCCACAAAGTCTTCCTTAGCTTGTTGTAGTTCTCGGCCAAGCCAAGAACTTGAGAGGAAAATGGCCCTTGGCCGAATGTTGAGAGAGAGAGAGAGATAAGAGTTGTTTTGATATTTGTTTTCTAAAAAACAAATTATGCCAAAAGTATTTTCCAAAATTTGGTATATGCCTTTCAAAAAGTCAAACAAAGTTTGGAGCCAAAATGACAATTAATGCCCTCAACAACCACTATCATGAATAGTGACAAGTTGTCATTCACCAAAAGGTGACTTGACATCCATCACTAGATTGACATGCGATGTGACGAGCGATGTGACTTGCGGCCGCACTTGATTCTAAATCGGAGTGGCCTCGCAAACACATCCCGGGCTCAAGTTCGCTAATTCTGAATTAACGAATTTTCCGTTGCGACGTAATTAAATCAAAATTAATTAAATAATTATGCCTATAAAAATTACTATTCACGTCGCTAGCGAATTAATTCTAAATTAACTCATTTGCCCGAATTAAAATCTAATTTTAATTCCGCGTCGAAATCTAATTTCGTATAATATATCGAATATATTATTTTATCGATTAATTCCAAATTAATCGTTCTCTCTCTCTTTAATATGAATTTTATCCCAGATAAAATTCTCCGTAATTAATCCAAAATTAATTTTCTCTCTCTTATAATTAATCCCATATTAATTATGTCTGAGTCATACGTCATCGGTGAATCTTCGGGAAGTGACCCATGAGATCCACGAATATGTTGGCAGTAAATCCGGTCGTCGGACTATCCGAACAAGTACGTACCTAGTACTATATTTTTTACCGATTTACAGGACATGGTTGGCTTCTAGCAAAGCATCGTGCCTACCCAATTCTCCAGAAATATTCTTAAAAGAATATATAATCTGTATCAGACATAGTATACGTAGTATTGCGTATTGCGATCCAGTATCGGATGTCACATGCTAGGCCTGGGGCTGGAATTGTGTCTGCCTCGTACGAAGCACATATCGGATCTCTAGAAACTAGTCTCTATAATCGGATAACTATAACCTTGTCATATTATCCCGATAGCTGCAGCATATAAGAGCATTAGTTCCGTATCCTACGTGATCATCATCTCCACTATGACTAGAGTGATACTTCCATCTTGACATCACACCCAATATACTACGATTCTCAATATACCCAGAAGAGGCGTACACAGAACCTGTTAAAGCCCTGGACGACCAAAACCAAAGTATATTGATTATCGCAAGTATTAGCGGTGCAAGTCTCAGGTTAAGACCAAATACACCTACCTTGATTCGGACTTCCATAGACACATAGTCATACTACCAATGGAATTCCAAGGGGTCTATCCAGAGCGGAGCTATTTTCGTACCATCGGTAAACACAACCTCCTATTACACTTGCATGAGTATCCAATACCCAAATATATGAGAACTATGTCGTTATGCTCTCATAACACGCACAAGTGCAATACTAGTCTATTCCGTATTATCGATGTCCAATCTCGATAGTACTACGATTAGGGACGTTTTAATGATTAAACCTTCATGGATTGATATTGTCTCATATCTTATCAATCCGGAACTAATCATATGGACTTTTATCATTTATGTATCCCGATTAACAAATGATAAAAGAGCAATTTCCTTTGTCACATAGTTAATTTGTACAACAACACATGTTCTGTACAAATAGTGATGTTATGGGTCATAATTGTCCAACAATCTTCCACTTTGCCTATAGCCAATCACTTAAGTGTCCTACACTTGAACTATGTACGGTTCGCTCAAAATTCTGCTGAGAAACTACTTTCGTCAGCGGATTTGCAAAGTTATCATCTGATGCGATTTATTCGATTATCACATCGCCACGATGTATGATCCGAACGAATCAGATGAATAGTTGAAGTATATATACTTGGATCGTTGATGAGACCATTAATTCTTTAGCCTATGTTGTAGCCTAGCTCAGCTGCTAACATAACTACTCCTAATCCAATTAGGATTATTTAGATCCAAAGTGCTTCTATTGATGCCTCAGCTGCAGCAATATTTTGTCTTTGTTGTTTATTCGGCAACAGTATCTTACTTGGAATATTTCCAGCTCACTGTTCCGTTATTCAAACTATATGGTACCTTTATTACGACTTATAGTCATTTTTATCGGTTAGGAAACTTGCAACGGTGAACCCAGTCACTTCAAGCTCTCCTTCTCCATAGCATAAGAAAGCATCTTTAGTTCATCTAAGATACGTAAGGATGTTCTTAACATCAATCAAGTGACTATCACTTGGATTGGCCAGATTGTGACTCCATATGCTCAAAGCATATGAGACACCAAGTCGCGTAAATTTATTTCAATGTACGAGTTCTCGGAGAGTGCCAACAACTTTTAGATCTAACCCAATAGATCCTTATTCCTAGAATAAAGGTTTTCTCTCCTAAGTATTCTATGGAGAATTTTCATGAAAGCCAAGCTTTCACCGATTGTATTATGGGAATGTCATTTCCAATAAATGATATATCATCATTGTGTAGGACAATCACTGTCACTGCGCTCCCATTAACCTCCTTATATACACAAGAATCATTTTAGTTTTGAATTAGATCATATACCATTATGATTACATCAAAGCGATAGTTCCAAGAACCCAATGCTTGCTTCAATCCATAAATGGATCGATTTAACTTGCAAACCTTGATTGCTTGTTTTGGTACGACAAAACCGTCAGGATGTTGTAAACATCCTCCAAAAGGTTTCTGTTTAAGGAAAGCGATTTTGACGTTCAGCTGCCATATTTCATCATTGAAACATGCAGCATCAGTAAGCATTATCCAAAGGGATTTAACTATGACAACGAGTAAAAGGTTTCGTCGTATTCGACACAATGTTGATAACGATACATTTTTTCCTACAAGCCTAGCTTAGTACGTTGTATGTCGTCATCCATGTATGTCTTCCTTGAAGACTTATATAGTACCAATAGGCACAATGCCTTCCAGTATATTAACCAGTATCTAGACTTGGTTGTATACATGGAATCCATTTTTGACATCATTGTGTATTCGAAGATTGTGGTACAATTTCATGCCGGATGAACTGTTTGTGTTTCATTAAGGAATCGGTACCTGGAACAGTATTACTCCGATTTTCATCAAGTTTTACTTTCCTCCCACTTACCACTGCATATAGGTATTCCTCTTAGGAAAACCCCATGGAGAGCAACAATTAAATTGTTCTCTTGTGAGTTGTATAAGTACTATACTTAGGTTTCCCTAGGATAACCTACAAATTAGGCACTTATCCAATTTGGGTTTTAGTTTGGTATCATCCAAACATTTGCCTAGCATTCCCAAATCTTCAGGAATGAGAAAACTCGGTTTCTTTCCTGTTCATATCTAATATGAAGTCTGTCAAACAGATTTTTATGGAACCTTATTCAAAATAAGTTTTGCACTGTTTAATGCGTATCCCTTGAAGGAAAATGGTAGCTCAGAGCGACTCATAATTAACCTTATTATGTCCAATAAGGTTCGGTTTCTCAGTTCGGACACACCGTCAATTGAGGTGTTCTGGGAGGAGTCCACTATGAAAGAATACTATACTCTTTCAGGATATCGAGAAACTTATTGCTTAAGTATTTTCATCACGGTCTAATCGTGATGTTTTTATACTTTAGCCGATCTGTCTGTCTACTTCGTGCCGAAACTCTTTGAATTTATCAAAAATTTCTGATTCGTGTTTCAAAAGAAACACATAACCATAACGAGATGCCATATCCGTAAAGGTTATGAAGTGTTCATATCCACCTCTAGCCTAGCTAGATATGGGCCCACCTATGTCACTATGAACGAGGGCTAACAGATCGGTGGCACTTTCACTTTTACCAAGTAAAAAGGTGTTTTAGGCATTTTGCCTAATAAACTAGATTCGTAGACATCATTTGAATAGAATCAAATCTGTCCTAGTACCACACTTCAAAAGTGTGGATATACGAGTCTTGTTTAATGTGTCACAGACAACAATGCCACAAATAAGTCTCATCTGATTAATTCAGTTTGAGCTATTTGTTTGTCATGTTATACGTTTGAGATTCATTTATATTCAAAATATAAATAATGTTATTCACATCTAATGTGTTTATCTCAATATCATCTTTATAAAATAAAACACTTTAGTGTTCTAGAATATAAAGGTATACTCGCAAGGAGTTATACTCTGATATAGAGATAATGTTTCTAGTCAAACTAGGTACATTTTAACAGTTTCCTAATTTAAGTACACACCCAAAGATTAGTTTCTAAACTTAGGTTTCTAAGGTTAAAACAGCGACTTTCGTCTCGTTTCCAATTCGCAGATCAATCTCATCTGAAGTCAGTATCCTGCTAATCAGCAGATTATGCACACAATTACATATATTATGTACCACATCTAGTATCAAAATCCAATTTTGAAACTAACAGTGAACATGTTTATGACAAACATTTTTAAAGCCGGAGCCTTGACCCTCTTTACTTCCTTCACGTCTGCCTTGTTCATACGGCAGTCACGCTTCCAGTGACCCCGTTTGCCACAATTTAGGCAGACATCTTGGGATATGTCCATTGTCTTCCTATAAGACTTGTGATGATTTTACCTTTGCCCCTTTTATACGCTCTGGCTTTGCCTCCTAGAGCATAGTCATCAACTCTCCAAGAGTTTACTCTTGGTTCATAATGAACCTGCCCCAGCTTTCGAGTAGAGACTATAAGATCAAATCTTTGGAAGTCTCAGCCACGTAGATAATGCCCAGCTAACCTAGCTGATCGATGTCAGCAATCATCTGCGACACCTAGTGCTCGATAGATGTACCCTCTGACATACACGAGCTAAAGAGCTTCTTATGCAATTTATACTTCTAAGATTAAGAATAATCTATGAAGATCTTTAATTTCATCATCATGGTACAAGGATCTAATCCTAAATTTTGACAACGAAATTAAAGTGTCATTGCAACTAGCATAAGGATTGAGCACTAAAGTTATCATTACATGAATCTTCCAAAGATCATGTTCTACTATTTGCTCAACTCCGGGCTTAGCCCAAGAGGTTTCTCTATCAAATAAAGTAACTTCTCAGTTCTCAGGACTATCCTGAGGTTTATTCCCAATCTGAAAATTAAAGCCGTTTAATGACATTTTCTCCCGATTATGTTTTAAACATAATCTTTCAGTTATCTTGATTGCTATAGTCCAACTATCCAATCAACGATTTCGGGTACTATTGAATATAATGATTACTATAGTCTAACTATATAATCAACTATAATTGATTATTTAAATTCAAATATATTGATTACTATAATCCAATTATATAATCAACTATAATTTGAAGTAGTTTGAATACAGTCCAACTGTTTATTTAAAACAACGATTAAATATTAGTCCAACTATATTAATATTTAATGAAATGACAAATGAAATAATGAGCGCGTATTGGCAAGTATCTAAACAAAATTGTAAATTTAATACTTGCCTCCCACTATTTTTCGGCGAGCCTCTAACCCTCTGTTGAGTACTCGGGAAACCCTGTTTCCTAGTGGGCTAGGATCTCGTTAAATAACACACAACCTTGACTTTGGCCAACAAGCTGTATGATATTTAACTAGGTAGATCTCTAAAATCAATTGGATCTCATCCAATTCCTAGATCCAGTAGGTGGACATCCAAGTCCGAAACAATATCTAATATATGCCAATATATCTGATATATTTTCCTAACCTTTTTCCTCTGAATCAATTAAGTCTTGGCTTTGGCACAACAAACTTAATGATTCCAATTAAGCGGGACCCATTGACCTTGGAAAGCTTCGTAATCGATGTCGATGGACAAGAAGTGATCTTGACTTTGGCCAACAAATCACAACTTGGACAAGACATGCGATATGGAACAAAGCCTTCATGATTCAAACACATCCGCGATGGACAAAGGTCTTGACTTTGGCAACAAACCAGTGCCAATCTTGGATCTTGAGAATGAATCATTCAATGGAAGGAAAAACGCTTAATATTTGTTGAGGGTTTTTTTCGCGTAATTGGCAACCAATTAATTATCTTTGTTAGGTCTCATCATACACCCTTACACATGCATTCTAAAAACATAATAAGGCGCGATAAATAAATTAATAATGATATGTGGATGGATATTTAAAACAACTTGTTCCTAGAACAAATCTCTCATTTCCTCCTCCCGCTAGCACAAATCTTACTTCTACCCAATACATAACACTTCTAAAGAAACCTCATTTACATTGAGGGGAATAGGTGAGAAGAGAAATACAAAGAGTCAAGAGGTAATAGGCTGGACACGCAGGTCCAATTAATAAATTCTAAATTTATTACAACAATTTCCAAAAACCCTAACCCATCTAATATCCATCTGATATACATTATTCATACATCACATCCATGTATTCACACAAAGCATGTTATCAATCAATCTAATCCAATTAATTAATCTGAAATTAATGACCATCCAATGTTCAAACAACGATTTGATTTGCGCGAGTCAACTCGTTTTAAGAATAAGTACTCAAAGTATGAATTCTTGAATTATATAAACTACAATATTAAATCCAATTTAATTTGTATTCAATACTAATTCTTTATTTAATCCAAATTAAATATTACACTTTATTAATGAGCCTTTGCGACTTAGATTCTAAATCTAATCTTTACGGGTCTCAAAGCCCAATTAACATCCAATGTCAATTTAATTAAAGTCCAATGGGCTTTCAATTAATTTATAAGGCATGGACTTTGGCAACCAAAGCCTAAAAAGGAATCACCCTTTTGCCAAAAATCAATTTAGGCCCATTAGGCCCAATTAAACTATTAAAGGCCCATTTAATCATATTTGGACTTTATGGAAATGGTTTTAGGCCCAATTGGATCCAACCAATTAACCTAAACCAAACTTTGCCCAACCAAGCCCATTAAGCCCAAATACAACTTTATAAGCCCAATTCTAAATTAAGCCCAATTAATTTAATCACAATATTTCAACTATCACAATTAAATCAATTAAAGTGTATAGCCATAATTAATTAGTCAAATTAACATTTCCAAAACACCAATTTAATCAATTAATCATGCTTATTATCATCAACACATGTCCAACATTATTGAATCAAAAATCAATTCATTTCCATGCTAATTGGTCAAGATAATTTGGGGTTTTTCTTCAATTCCGATTTCAATCCAATTGAATCTCAAATCAATATTCCAAGTCTTTCAACTCATCCAATGATCAAAAAACAAAATACCATGACATTTAGGGCATGTCCAACTTTCGGCCAAGCCTAACATTTGGGGAAAAATTGATCCCATTCAATTTTCATTAAATTGATCATGCATAACACTATGTTATCATCATTCAAGCATACTCAATCAAACAATTTCATCAAAACATGCTCAAATCAATTTTACCCAATTTTACCCTAAATCAATTTCATGATTATTCAAGGCTCTGATACCATTGTTGGGTTTTCTAGGTCAAACTAAGATCATATTAAGCGATGAAAACTGCGAATACATCAAAGTAAAGTTGCGGAATACTCACTTTGATCGGCTTTTGCGATGCGAAGAACACCAAAAATTTTGCTTCTCCATTGAAGATCTCGGCAAAGCTCCACTTTTCTGCTCCATGGATGATCTTCAAGCTCCAAGCTTTGTCAATGGATTCCATGCTCATGAATGGGTTTCCCTATCACCTTTGTATGACCTCTTTAGTGTGCTAGCACCTTGGAAAATTTGCCACAAATTCTTCCTTAGCTTGTTGAAGTTCTCGGCCAAGCCAAGAACTTGAGAGGAAAATGGCCCTTGGCCGAATGTTGAGAGAGAGAGATAAGAGTTGTTTTGATATTTGTTTTCTAAAAAACAAATTATGCCAAAAATGTTTTCCAAAATTTGGTATATGCCTTTCAAAAAGTCAAACAAATTTTGGAGCCAACATGGCAATTAATGCCCTCAACAACCACTATTATGAATAGTGACAAGTTGTCATTCACCAAAAGGTGACTTGACATCCATCACTAGATTGACATGCGATGTGACTTGCGGCCGCACTTGATTCTAAATCGGAGTGGCCTCGCAAACACATCCCGGGCTCGGGTTCGCTAATTCCGAATTAACAAATTTTATGTTGCGACGAATAATTAAATTCAAATTAATTAAATAATATGCCTAGCAAAATTACTATTCACGTCGCTAGGGAATTAATTCTAAATTAACTTGTTTGCCCGAATTAAAATCTAATTTTAATTCCGCGTCGAAATCTAATTTCGTATAATATATCGAATATATTATTTTCTCGATTAATTCCAAACTAATCGTTCTCTCTTCTCTTTAATATGAATTTTATCCCAGATAAAATTCTCCGTAATTAATCCCAGATTAATTTTCTCTCTCTTTAATTAATCCCAGATTAATTATGTCTGAGTATTACGTCATCGGTGAATCTTCGGGAAGCGACCCATGAGATCTACGGATATGTTGGCAGTAAAACCGGTCGTCGGACTATCCGAACACGTACGTACCTAGTACTACGTTTTTACCGATTTACAGGACATGGTTAGCTTCTAGCAAAACACCGTGCCTACCTAATTCTCCAGAAATATTCTTAAAGGAATATATAATCTGTATCAGGCGTAGTATATGTAGTATTGCGTATTGCGATCCAGTATCGCAAGTATTAGCGATGCAAGTCTCAGGTTAAGACCAAATACACCTACCCTGATTCGGACTTCCATAGACACATAGTCATACTACCAATGGAATTCCGAGGGGTCTATCCAGAGCGAAGCTGTTTCCATACCATCGGTAAACACAACCTCCTATTACACTTGCATGAGTATCTAATACCCAAATATATGAGAACTATGTCGTTATGCTCCCATAACACGCACAAGTGCAATACTAGTCTATTCCGCATTATCGATGTCCAATCTCGATAATACTACGACTATGGACGTTTTAATGATTAAACCTCATGGATTGATATTGTCTCATATCTTATCAATCCGGAACTAATCATATGGATTTTATCATTTATGTATCCCGGTAATCCAATTACAAATGATAAAAGAGCAATTTCCTTTGTCACATAGTTAATTTGTACAACAACACAATATTCTGTACAAATAGTGATGTTATGGGTCATAATTGTCCAACAATTTCATCAGTCATTTGGCTAATGTGTGTGACCCATTGGTTCTCTGTGAGTTGGATATGAATCAATACGAATACATCCGTATCACTTCGATACAATGCATTGTAATTATAGTTCCCAATGATCATGAATGACCTCTAATAAGATGTCATGACCCTCAAACATGAAGAATGAAATATCAGATAAACCCATAAAGTCGTATTTACGTTTCGTAAAGTCTCTTTAATGTCGACTCTCGATCGAGTGCGAGTCATGAAGTCGTCAAGCCTCTAACTCGATCATAGGATCTGGAAATCAATCATATACGGGATCCACGTATCTGCAAATATATATTTGGAAGACATGTACTCCAGCCAAAGATTTGATCCATGTATATCACATTATCGCCTATGATCTCAAGCTCCAGTATCTGAGCCAGCAGATTCCTTCTTGACCACTTGTCCTCATACATTAAGAACACATTGCCAGCAAGCTTCTTTCACCAGACGTGATTAGTCTGGTGCTATATAAATGAGTAAATGATGTGTCTCAATGTAGACGACAACTGTGACATCTCAGGTCAAATGAATAGTGGTACACTAGTACGACTGTGCGACGAATTATTGACAACGGATAATCGCTCATGTGATTTGTCATGATTTGTCACATTCAATAACATGTTTCCCAAACATATTACCCATGTTCATGCTCTTGTGACGTGAGACTCATCACCCAAATATCAGTATCAAGTACTTATCTATGGAAGAATAAAAAATATGTCAGTCACGCGATGTGATCATCCCTGATGACATCGCCTAAACCGGGAACAGATTCAGATGTATTTAATTTGAAAGTTTATACTCATATCTACAATCTATTGCAGATAGAGTCTCGACACGAAATACATCAAAGGATCATATTTTACATAGCAACTGAACCAGTGTAAAATGTTATTGAATTGTCATTATATTAATCGTAAATGACTAATTGGAAGATTATATTTACATAAGGATAATATCCATGAACAGTACACCATGATTGATTCTGGGGCATATCCCCAACAACTTTATACTGCTAAAACTGTCAATACTGTTCTGTCGTTACCCACATGATTTCTATATGTATTTATTATGTATTAGTGCTGTGAAAGTTGTGATGCTGTACTTTTCTTCACTGTTTGTGGGAGATTATGGATGTGCCGCCATTTTACTCAGTTGTGTGTGTTAGGTTTCTGAGCTTTACGGTAAGATTGATTATCTGTCATATTTGGGTAATTAATAAGATGAGCATCCTACTATGCTTTGTGGGGATTTAACTTTGTTGGATTGATTTCATAAGATTGCTTCTAACGTTTCGCCAGATGGAGTCTTCTTTGAAGGAAATAGCTTCATTTTATTCGAGGTATAAGGGGGAATGTAATGGGGATGGATTGTATAAGAAAAGTAGCATCAGTCTGAAGCATCTCGCAGAAGGATTCTGATTTTTCTCTGATTCTATTTCTCTTGCAACATTCATCAAACACATTGTGTGCATCAAATGTGATTGGCGAATGATCTTTTATCTGTTATGAAAAATCTTATGGGTTATAAGTCAATAGTCACAATTACACATTTTCCCTCTTCATGGAAGTGTGTGGTCAGTGAATTCAATTTATTTGAAAACTGGCTTATTAATGTTTGTTGGGTTTGAGCTCACATTATTTTTTCGTTCATATCAATGGGCGGGTGTTTGTGCCATCTGTTTAGAGATGGCTCAAATCCCTAATGGTGTTGTTGTGCACTACATTGTTTATTGTCGTCCTTTCTTTTTTCTTTAGTTCGTCTGGATTGTACGGTTCTGGAAGCAAATAGGAATCGTTTTTGGAGAATTGAAAATTTGAACATCACAAGAACACTAAAAGCTCATCCCAACTCCCAAGTCCCAACTTATGCAAACAAATGGTAACTTAATGTGATTAGCCTTATCAAAAATCAGGTCATCAATTATCCTCCTCGGCCGAAACCTCCATAGAAAATACACCCTCTATCAAGCTTTCAATTTAACAATATACATTCAAAATTCCATCAATGTAGCACCATAATCTTATGACTCATCTTCCTAACATCGCTAATTATCAAGCACTTCAATTTTATCACGCTTAGAACCGGCAATTTTAAATTACTTATGCATAACTAACACAATCGAAACATACCCATTTTAGAAGCTTAGCAAAATAAAACTTAACTCATAAATCCAAGCATATTAGCTAAAATAACAACTCAAAAGAAGTAAAAAGTGAAGATTATTACCTTATAGGGACGAAAAAACGAAAATCCAAGGGCCTAAGGCTTCCAATATTCGGCCAAGAGAGATGGGGGAGAGATGGAATTTATTTCTTTGACTCTTTGCAAGATTATGGCTCAAGTATTTCTCTAGGACATTTGATGAATAAAATGACTTTAGAGTGGCGACGGTGGACGACGATTTGGAGAGCAGGGTTGCGTTTTGAAATGGATTTTGGTGAAAGGCTGATTTGGGGATTAGGGTTTGGTATATGTCATCAGTGGTGTTTGGCTATTGATTTAAGGAAATTCTTGGACAGCTGTAATACTCAAAACTCAGTAAACAATTTCGTTCTGGAAAATAGTAAGTGTAGAATGCAGTGTGTATATCATTTCTCGTGTTTCAGTTGTGTCCATTTTGATTATTTAGCTTGGTTCTTTGGTACGGAATTTTTGAATGGGATGGGTGAATATACTATGAAACGTATGGGTGTCTGGGTTGTATTATATGCCGATTATCCTTATCAATGTAACATCCCGCCAGAGGCATGACTCTACCGGTAAGATACATGAATAACTCATCTCCATAAGCCTCAAAACTAACGGAAAACGGATATGACATACCCTAAAAATTGGATAACTTGGAACATAGTCCAGCACCAAAAATCGACCTGTCAGAAACATCAGATATACAAAGGGATCTCCGGTTCAGCCTAAAACATCATATCTCAACCTCAATTCATAAGGGTTTTGTGCTCACAATTACACACACACATCAGAACTGTTATTTCAATATGAATAACAATGTGCATTGCACGATCAAATACATGAACTAGAGATTCAGATTTCCATATACAATTACATTCCCGAGGACACTAGAATGGGTGACTGTAACTTGAGTAATCTCTCGTCTCGAGCTAAAGCATCCAAAAACTTGATGGTCGGCCCATCTTGTTGCCAACCTGCAAAATTAGCAAACTGATGTAGTGTGAGTTATAAAACTCAGTAAGTAACCACACATAGCACAAATAGACAAGAGTGAATTTCAAATATAATACATATATAAACATGTAAATATATTCATACAGTTGTTTGTGAGGAAACTTTTAACTTTATATTGTTCTTATACTCTTTAAACATAAAGTCTTTCAAGACCCAGAAACTAAATTCATGAAGTGTACCTGGTGCGGATCATAAACCTTATACGTAACTTTTTCAAAAGTCCGAACTCCGAATTACATATAAATATATACACACTCAGAAACATGACTCATACAGGTTTCAAAATCTTCTTTCTAACAAACATACCATAATCACTAAAAACAAACTGATCACACAAACGTATCCAGTACGGATATCCAAATTTAGTCTCATTCACACACAATAGAAACAGATAACACACAAGCGATTTCTAAACAATCAAATGGTATTCATTATCAGAATTAGAATATAGTACGAATTCTTACAGCCAGTCACACTTATTATCAAAAATGAAAAACATATTACAGATTCTTTATAGACAATCACATACATTATCATAAACGGAATACGTAATATAATTTTCATACAGTCAATTTTATCCATATTCGGAAATAGAAATCAGAATGCAACTTCCTTTCAAACAAATACATTCATTATCAGAAACAGAAAACACAATGCAGATTCTATACAGACAAACTTGTTCATTATCAGGAACAGGAAACATAATACAGATTCCTTACAGATATACACATTCATTATCAGAATCAGAAAGCATATTACAAACTCTTTATAGACAATCACATTCTATATCTGATACGGTAATCACATTATAAATTCCATATAGCTAACTCATATGTCATCAAAGATCAGAACACACAGTAATCATCTTCAAAATCTAACTTATATAGAAACAAATCTTTCTTAAATCGGAAGTGTCCAAAAAAATAAAATCATCAAACTAATCAAGCATCTATTACTAGAGTTGCGCGCAAAGACCGAGCAATGTCCGAACAGAACCATGTCGACAGATGGTAACATAACGGCCATAGTCTAGTGGGTAGAGCCCAATAAAAATGCAGAATTCAGATTGTGGCAAAATCATCTCGTATCAAAAGTGGAGTCAAAATCTTTTTATTTGTTTGCAAAACTTTTCAAATCACTTATATAAAAAGATAAACAATCAAAGGCATCCATACACATACTTCATTCTCTAAATTCGGCCAAGTACTCATGTCTCCCCCTTGAAATTTTCAAGCAATACTACACATAATCATCCTTATAGCATGCACATAAACATAACTACATACCAAATCAAAAATAATCATCTCTTCCATCATGCATGATTCCAACCATAGAATACCCATTTACAAGTTTTGGATTCTAAACACACTAGGTCTCATTTCATACCTTAAAATCAATAAAGGCATCAACTACCACACAACCAAACCATAAAATCAAGCCTTCCAATTACCCTTCATATTCGGCCATAGTATGCTCAAATTTAAATTGAAAAATTTCAAACTACAAACTTCACAATCCATATCACACTACCACATTATGTTTTAATAAACATTTAGATTAGGTTATGCATGCATATCTTATCATTTTTCTAGTTCTAAAATCAAAATTTTCGAAAATGGGGATTAGGGATTCAAACTTAAAAATCACAAAATAACTAAGGATTGAATATGAGAAACTTACTAGCTTGGTTATCACCAAAGATTTTTCAAGAAAATCACAAATTTTATTCATGGATTTGTCATACATGCGTGACTAAGGGTGGCAGAAAATCCCAGGCCCGGTCCGGCCCGGGGCAAAAAAATTTCGGGTCGGGCCCTATCGGGCCCGAGCCGGCCTTTCCATTTTTGGCCCGGGCCTAACCCGGCCCGGGCCAAAACCAAAAAAAGAAAAACATATATATATTTGTAGTATTTTTTATTTGTTTGTAGCATTTAAAATTTTAATTTATCGATGAAACTTATAATTTATTTGTGAATTGTCTTTGCATATAGTGTGAATATATTTTGTATTTGTATGTTTTTAATTTTTATTTTATTTTATTTTTTAAAAAAAATCAGGTAAGAAAAAAGCATGGGCCCAAGCCCGGCCCGGAAGACACCCGGACCGGACTTTTCCCGGGCCCGGGTTTTTTTTTTGCCGGGCTCGAGCCGGGCTTATCAAAATCCGGGCCCGACCCGGCCCGTTGCCACCCTTATGCGTGACTCCGAATGAAAGAGAAGGCGGGAAGAAAGTGAATAGAGAAGGGAGTAAAGCCAAAAAAACGTCGACCACAGATGGGACTGATTTTATTAATTAAAATAATAATATAATTTTTGTCACATGCTAAATGTGAGTGAAAATTCGTAACAGTGGAGCATGTCTATGACAAGTCCACATTTTGACTTGGTTCTGCTCATATTTCAAGAAAATACATAATATAAAAGTTAGGGGTGTTCGCGGTGCGGTTCGGGGCGGTTTTTTCGTTTTTTACTTCAAACCGCGCGGGTTGGCGGTTTGGGAAATTAGAAAACGAAACCGCAAATTTGATAAGGAAAACCGCGGCGGTTCGGGTTGGCGGTTTAGCGGTTTGGGCGGTTCGGGTCGGCGGTTTGGATTATAAATTTTTTAAAGAAATTTTGTGTGTTTTCACATTATAATTGAAGAAAAAATTACATAATTTTCATTTATTCATTACATATTATTATATGATCATTAAATATCTTAATTTTCATAGTTAAAGAAGAAGAAAAATATAAAATAATATTTAATTTGTACGCGGGTCGGCGGTTTAGGCGGTTCGGGTCGCGGTTCGAATCAAAATATGCGGTTTGGGCGGTTTGCGGTTTGACATGGGTCAAAACCGCACATCGACCCGAAATTTGCGGTTCGATTCGGTGCGGTTCAAAATTATTTTTAATATTTTTTCAAACCGCGCGGTTCGGTTCGGTGCGGTGCGGTTCGATGCGGTTTGCGATTTGACCCGAAATTGTGTTCACCCCTAATAAAAGTTGTAAATCTATATCTAAGCTTTCCAAAGATATAAAGATCATTGAAAACGGATATCAGTAGTCCAAGTTATGGCAATGATACTAGAGGTTGTCAGTAACGCTATAAAATCTAACCGTACCGTGAAATTGAAAAATTTTACTCCTTGATTTCGGAATAATTCATGTAAGTAGTAAACATGCTAATAATATATATTAAGCACTAATTGTTACTAATGAATGCACGAAGAAATTTATAATTAAACCATGACGATCGGGGTGTTATAATTAAATAAAGTTCTTCTGCTTGCCCAAAAAAAGATGCAAAATTTATATTTCAACGCATATAACATTTGATCGATAGGTGCAACAAAACTATATGTTAATTATAGAATAAAAAATCAATAATTATTCTATATATGATAATTATTGATAGATGTCACGTTAATTATAAACTTTGTATTTCAATTTTATACATGTATTATTAGTTAAAAATTATAGTTTCAACATGACATGTCTTTTAATTTTCAGATTATATATTATTCTTTTACTACTATAATTATGCTAAAACAACAAATATCTACAATAATTATTTAAGTATAAAAAATTTTACACGTTAACTATGAATTAACATTTATTACTTCATGTTATTTCCATTAGTCAATGACGACGTCATGACTACAACACTGTAGCAAATATGTCTTTGCATCAAATCTAACCCAAAATTTAATATCATAAAATTTGAAGGGCAAAAATGTCACTTTATCATAAATATTTATCTACTAATTCTTTTATCCATTAAAGAAATTAAAATACTATCAACTGGGTTGACATTTTAGGTCTCATGTTTTATAGTGATTTGATGATAACAAATCATGTACTAAGGGTATTTTGATAAAAGCATCCAAATGGAAGATGGTAGAATACAAGCATAAAAAAGAAACTTAAGATCAAAGGGAATTTTTGTTTTAGAGCTCTTGTTGACGGCTCATTGCCTCTGGATAGGATCTCTGGCGGGATTGGGGTGGTAATTAAGAACAACGCAGGAAATGTGAAGGCGGTGACTATTCAACAGAGTTCGGAGGGATCTGATATTGAACAGGTGGAAGCTGAAGCTATCTGGGGGGATAAATCTAGCTGTTGAGACTAAAATTTTGCCTATTGTAATTGAGTCTAATGCGTTAAATGTGGTTAATTTGGGTGATTAGTGATATCCAAGAAGCGATTGCTCGTTCAAACCAGATCATGGTTCAATTCAGACCTAGAGTGATCGCACATAACTTAGTTAGACTTGCTTTAACAAGTAATTGTTGTGGTATTTGGAAGGAATTTTTCCCTCCTTTTGTATCTTCGTTGCTCTAGTTATGGTGAATTTCATTTTCAAAAAAAAAAAAAGATCAAAGGAAATTAAGAGTAGAGCTTAACAACATTCAAGATAATGTCCACAATTGGCGTGGCTTGGTAGTGTAAGGTTCAGGATCTCACCTTGAGGTCCTGGGTTCGAATTCATCACTACAAGAATTATGGCTTTTAGCGTCCAAACATTTAGCGTCGTAATTTATTTCGACGCTAAAAATCACTTTTAGCGTCGTAATTAAAATTCGACGCCAAATATTCAACTTTTGTCGTCGAAAACTTTTATCGACGCTAAAAGTACACTTATAGCGTCGAAAAATATTCGACGCTAAATTATTTTACTATTCCAATAATTTTTGGCGCTAAATGTTATACTTTTAGCGTCAAAACTACTAGTCGACGCCAAAAACAAGACATTTAGCATCGACTAAGTGGCGTCGCTAAAGGTTTATGAAGATTCCACCGATAATCATTTAATCTTTAGCGTCTAAAATTATGTCGACGCTAAAAATCGGACATTTAGCGTCGAATAAACTATTTCGACGCTAAAAATTACAACAATTAGCGTCGAATTTATTATTTCGATGCTAAATATAGATTAAAATGCAGAATGCCACCAACCCTTCCCCCCCTCTGTTTTTTCTCCCATTCTCTTCATTTTCATCCTCTGAAATCTCAGAATCTGTCCTCTGCAACCTCACAACTCTCCTACAAATTTTCAATAAGATTGTAATCAATTTTCCATAAGGTAAGTTATATTATATATTTCTTTATTATTTTTCAATTTTTATGATTATGTTTATTATCTACTTTTTATTAGTGGTTTATGTTCATATATGTAGATTAAGTTAATTAATTAACTAAATAGAATATTTCTGTAAACTATTTACTTTATCAACTAAATATATATGTATATGCTTAAATAAATAATTAATGAATTAGTAATGTTGATGAGTGTAATATGATATTTAATAATTATATTATTATATTTAAGTATTTCGCTTAAATGGATAGAAATTGGATGAGCTCGCTGGATAGATTGAGTGTTGAATATCGTAATGGAGTGTATGAGTTTATGGAAGTCGCAAGCAACACATTGATGTAGAATGTCATGTTCGGTGTCCATGTGCAAATTGTTTGAATAGGAAAATGAAACGGTTAGATGAAGTTCATAATCATTTATACATGTCAGAAATATCACCAACTTACCGTACGTGGATTTATCACGGTGAGCAGTATCATTCTCAGTCAAGGTTTATTGATTCTGGTGAAGGGAGCAGTAGTTACAAACAACCTGTAAACGATGAGATAACTGATGTTTTGCATGACTTACAAGGTCCACAACTTGGTCATAGTGTCAGTGGTGACATGCCAGTGTTAAGTGGAAATGATCAAAATTTATTTAGTGAACTATTTGATGAGGCAAAAAAAATTCCATTTGAAGGTGCTGGAATGTCGATCTTGAATTTCGTTGTGAAATTATTACACATTAAAGTGATCAACAGAATGACCAACAAAAGTATTGATATGATGCTAGAGTTACTGGGCCAAATGTTACCGGTTGGAAGCGAATTGCCTAAGTCGTACTACGAGGCAAAGAAAATGTTGCGTGATCTGGGAATGGGGTATGAATCCATTCATGCTTGTAAGTATGATTGTGTATTATTTCGTGTCGAGTATGAATCACTTGAATATTGTCTGATATGTGGTGAAAGTCGGTACAAAGTCTGTGGTACGGGGAAGAAAGTGCCTCAAAAGATATTGTGATATTTCTCTTTAACGCCCAGGCTGCAGAGATTGTTCATGTCACGACACACAGCGACTGACATGATGTTGCATCATGAAAAGAGGATCGGTGCAGAGGGCGTACTTAGACATCATGCGGATGGAACCGAGTGGAAGGAATTTGATGACATGTACCCCCGTTTCGCTGAGGACCCCTGTAATGTCAGGTTAGGTCTTGCCTCTGATGGTTTTAACCCATTTGGGAATATGTACAACTCTTATAGCATGTGGCCCGTTATTGTTTTTCCATATAACTTACCTCCATGGAAATGTATGAAGGATTCGTTCATGTTTATGTCATTGTTTATCCCTGGTCCACGTTCCTCTGGTAAAGATATGAATATTTACTTGAGACCATTGATCGAGGAGTTACAAACATTATGGAATGTGGGTGTGTATACCTATGATGCAACTTCCTAGCAGTATTTTCAGATGCATGCCGCATTATTATGGACCATTAATGATTTTCCAGCTTATGGTTCATTATCTGGATGGAGCACTAAGAGATACATGGCATGTCCAGTTTGTGCGGGTCAAACACCTTCGCAACGATTACGGAATAAAATAGGATACACAGGGCACAAGAGATTTCTTGAGTTGAGTCATCTTTGGCGGAGGAGTAAATATTTAACGGTCAACATTAACCTCAGAGTATGCCCAATCCATTGTCTGTATTCGACATACTTTGCCAACATCAACATCTCAGAGACAGCACACCAGGTAAACATCCTAATAATAGAGATAAAAATCGAAAACGCTTACCTGAAGAGTTGAATTGGACAGGAAAGAGTATTTTCTTTGAGTTAGAATATTGGGGGACTCTGAGTTTGCGACATAATTTGGATGTAATGCATATAGAAAAAAACATTTGTGAGAGTTTAGTGGGCACACTATTCAATACTCCGGGTAAGACAAAAGACACTGTAAATGCTAGATTGGACCTACAAGATCTTAGAATTCGTAGTGAATTGCATTTACAAGTCACTTCTAGAGATCTTATTAAGCCACCTGCTAGTTATGTGCTCACTCAATCAGAGAGAAAATCATTTTGTGATTGGCTGAAAATGGTTAAATTCTCTGATCAATATGCATCGAATATTGGGCGTTGGGTCAGAGATGATACAATAACGGGATTAAAGAGTCACGATTGTCATGTGCTTCTCGAGATTCTCCTTCATGTTGGCATTCGACCTTATCTCCCCCCGAATGTATGTGACGTCGTACTTGATCTATGTGGCTTCTTTAAACAATCATGTTAGAGGACATTAACCACAACTGTTATTGACGAACTTGAGCGATGAATCGTGATAATCCTATGCAAGCTGGAGCGAATTTTGCCACCCGCTTTTTTTGATGTGATGGTACATCTGGCCGTGCATTTACCGGCTGAAGCTAGAAAGGGATGTCATGTCCATTATAGATGGATGTATCCCATTGAGAGGTACTATATATAAACAGTTTTAAATATTACATTCTTAAATTTTTACTGTGCATTGAATTTAGTTTTAATGCAAACTTGTTGTCATATCCGCAGGGCTTTGGGAGATTACAAACAATATGTGAAAAACAAGGCGCGCCCTGAAGGGTCAATAGCTGAAGCTGTTGTAATAAGTGAAGCAATAACATTTTGTTTGATGTACATACAGAATATTGAAACTCATTTTAATCGTCGGCCACGAAACTATGATGGAGATGCAAGTAATTCGCAAAATATCACAGTGTTCCGTCAAAATTGCAGACCATTTGGAGCAGTAGGTGTCAAATTACTAACCCTTCAGGAAGTTCAACGTGCGCATTGGTTTATATTGAGTAATTGTGATGAAGTGCAACCGTATTTAACGTAAGTTTTTCTGGTGCATAACCATAGTATTTTTGCCATACATTAACCTAACTCATTTTTTGTAGGCAACATCTAACAATGCTACAATGTAGTGGTGACCATAACGTTGATGAAACACACAAAAAAGAATTTCCTAAATGGTTTGAGACAACTGTAAGGCCTAACATTTTATATTTATTTTTATCCTAACATTACATATTTTAGTTTGTTATATTAACAAATCTATTTCTCTCATTGTTAGATTAAGAACTAAGTGCAAAATGGTCAATTGGACTCGTCAACCTCATTGGTTTCTTTGGCTTATGGGCCTCAAAAGCAGGCTTATGAATACAGTGGATGCATTGTCAACGAAGTTAGATTTCATACCGAACAGCGAGATGTTACTCATGTGACTCAGAATTATGGAATTGTAGTCCAATGAGAACACGACTCAGATCTTATTGACTTCTACGGAGTGTTGCAATCGGTCATTGAGTTGATATACCGACCCAGACGACATATTGTGCTATTCGACTGTAAGTGGTTTGACACAAATGCCAGAAAGAGGAGAATTCAAGTTAGTAATCATCTAACGTCAATTAATGTTCAACGTTTTTGGTACAAGAATGATCCATACATTTTTTGTACCCAAGCACGTTCAGTGATATATATATCTGATCCAAAGTTAGGAACTGAATGGATGGTGGTAGAAAAGTTACAACATAGGGGCATTTGGGACACGCAGGAGAAAGATAGAGTTGACATATCAGATGAAACACAAGAAGTCTCCGGCAACTTCGAAGTTCCTGAACATATATTTTATGGACCAACTGTCACCGTTCCTGAAAATATCACATTAACACAAGATAGCACAGACGTTGAGATAATTCCTCATTCTGAAGTGAGCGTTGAAGTAGCAAGTGAAGAAGAATTTGACACTGAATATGACTTCAATTCCAGTCACGAATCCTCAAATACCGAAGATAATAGTGATTAATGAAGTTAGTGTATTTTGTGATTGATGAATAATTTTCTGGATTATAATGTATGGTTGTTGTTTTTAATTATTATTTAAATATGGTTGAAAGATTGTCGTAATTATTAATACTATAATTATCATATAATTGTTATTATTATTTTTAATGGTAGACATTTAGCGTCGAAATATAATAGTCGACGCTAAATGAAAGACATTTAGCGTCGATTATATATCGACGCTAAATGTTATATATTTGGCGTCGAAATATAATCGACGCTAAATGTATATACATTTAGCGTCGATTTTTTTAATTTCGACACTAAATAAAAAAATTAAATTTCCCGAAAAAATAACCCTAATTTTTTAATAAGCCGCCAACTTTTTAGCGTCGAAATTATTTGCTTTTAGCGTCGAATAATTTCGACGCTAAATGTCCGTTAAATCCCTAAAACCAGTGTCTTCTTCTTTCTCGGCTCAGACGATCAAAAAAAGCCCTCTTCTCACTGTCTTCAAGCGTATTCTCGGCTCCAACCACTCTCTTCAGCAAATTCATCGACTTTACAGGTAAGTCTCATTGCATGTTCATTTTCAAATAGGTTTTTGTTGCTATAAAGCTTTTCTATATGGTCTGCCGAGAGTGAGGGATTTGTTCAGGGTCTGATCGTGGTGTGAGGAGAGGCCGAGAGTGAGGGTTGAGAGAGATGGAGGG
Source organism: Zanthoxylum bungeanum (assembly GCA_019454045.1). Taxonomy (NCBI): domain Eukaryota; kingdom Viridiplantae; phylum Streptophyta; class Magnoliopsida; order Sapindales; family Rutaceae; genus Zanthoxylum; species Zanthoxylum bungeanum. The sequence goes on along the minus strand of SKCR01008839.1, from coordinate 96,797 downwards.
GCTGAGTGGTCTGCTTTGAGGGTTGAAATTTGGCGTTAGTGGGGCAGGCTGTTGGATGAGTGTTTGTTGGTTATTGTTCACAGTGGAGGGCTGTTGATTTGAGGCTATTGGTGTGAAGTTAGTGGCTGGATTGGAGGGGGTTCTTGCGTTAGTGGGGCAGGCTGTTGGATTTATTTTCTGGTTGATAAATTGGCTTAGTCTGCTTCATTTATATGGTTGCTGTTTGAGAGAGTGAGGGGATCAAGAGAGTGATGATGATGATTAATGAAGGGGTGTGGCTGGTGAATGAAGTTAGTGTATTTGATGATGATGATGGGGTGTGGCTGTTCTGCCCAGAACAGCAGCAAATTGCTGCTGTTCTGCATTTGCTGCTGTTCTGGGCAAATTACTGTTGTTGATTGCTGTCTGAAGTATGTGTTCTTGATGGTTAGTTTTGTGGGGTCTGTGTGTTTGAATTGGTCGGTTGGAAGGGGCTGTTGATTGTTTGTTGAGTGAGAGATAGCTGATACGTGTGGTTTGTACCAACTTATTATGGTATTTTCAGCTTATTGTTTTGTTATAATTCGAGATATTTAAATGTCTTTTATAGTTTATTTTATGTTTTATTTGTAGGAGCATTAAAATATGGATCGGGGAATAATTGCACGTGTTTTGGGAACTTCAGGGAACACAGGACGAGCACGGGAGCATTGGCACCATGGCAAAAATCATCAGGCGCCATGGCGCCTAACTCTCATACAAATCACAGAGAGATGGGCGCCATGGCGCCCATCAATCACAATGAACAAAGGCACCATGGCGCCACCCATTACAAGTAAAAGGGCGCCATGGCGCCATAAGGATAATTTAAAATGCAAATGCGCCGTGGCGCCTTATCAAGGCACAATTCCATACAATTTCCAGGGAAATTGGCGCCACGGCGCCAATTTGACAAGAGTTGCACGCATATTCCAGGATTCAGTTTTTAGGGTTTTTAATAATCCTAATGCTACCCAAACACTCCCTGCCTCAACTATAAATATAACATTACATCCAACACTCAAGAGGAGGCTAATACACTGCGCAAAATACGAAATACATATTTTTAGAGATCCAATGAGAGGATTGAAGAGCGAAAAGAGGAGATTAGGGCGGTGACATCCGGAGAGGAAGAGATTCAATTCGGGTTTTATCTTCTTATTTCTTTCTTAAAACTCTAATGATTTCCATTAAATTCGTGGCTTGATTATTTATTGTTTTATCTTTTGTCATGAATTTACTCCTTAATTCTGGAGAATGGTGTAATTGATGCTTGAACCTTGTATTTTGTTTATCAGTTTTGTAATGAAGTTTTATTAATTATTTATATTCTTTTGAGTTTAATGCTTCTTGATTACTGGCCACAATTGAGACGATGAATGTTTAGAATCTATCACTCGAGAGAGGGGATTTTGAATAGATCTAGAGAATATAGCCTAGGATTTTATAGAGTTCGAGAGAATTTGTAGTCCTTTGAAGTCGTTAACATAGAATCACAAATCGTAATGAGTTGTTAACTATTAGATTTTTATAGAGATATCGAAGTCTATAGTTGATAATATTTTCACTCGGCACTCGAGAGAGGGAGTGAATATTTTAGGATCTTGACTTATAAATAATATAACTGAACAAAGATTAATTGGCATAACAAATACATAGGAGACAGCTAGGTGAAATCAGGATCCAGAATCTCTATCGTATTAGTTCCTCCTATCTAAATATTTGTATATTTTATTTAATTATTAAAATCTTTATCATTTATTTTCTAAATAAAGTTAGGATTATCAATTGTAGTACTTAGTGCGAGTTAACGCAATCCATGTGGGTTCGACACTCTTTCACTGATTTATACTAAAACTTGACACCGTACACTTGCGGTACGATATAAAAAATATCACAACAAGTTTTTGGCGCCGTTGCCGGGGATTGTTTGTTTAATTCACATTAATACTACTACCAAGTAATTTTAGCTTTAATTTAGAATTTTATTTTAATTTTAATTTTAATTTTAATTTTATTATTTTTATTTCCTTTATTTTTGTCTTAAGTTTTATTTTTATTTTTGTTATTATTTCTTTTTTTTTTTGATTTGATTTGATTTTATTTTATTTTTGTTTTATTTTTTCTTACGAGGTGAGTTTGAAAAGAACCAATGGCAGATCCTGTTAGTGCACTGATAGCTGAAGTATCGTCCTTCACGACTCATCTAGCAGTATTGATAAATCAAATGAGTCAACCGTCTATTGAAGCTGTTTCTGCTAATGGAATGTTTTTATCCAACAGAGGAGCAGGATTTGAACAAGTACAGTATGTGAACAATTGGAACTTCAACAACTGTAGAGGCAGTCATATGCTTAATTATTATCATCCGAATTTTTCATATGCTGATATGGAGAACATTTTGCAACATCCTCATGGCTTCAATTATCCAAAAGTTGAGCAGAAACCTTCCTTAGAAGACCTCATGATCACGTTTGTAGCTACAGCTTCAGAGAGGTTTGAGAAGAATGAGTCAATGCTGGATAATATCGAAACACGAATTGGCAATATAGAGGCAAATATGAAATCTTTAGAAGCAAAAATTGAGTTGCTTGCTTCTTCCATGGCCAATCAACAGACATGGGATTTTCCGAGTGATACTGAAGTCAACCCCAATGAGCAAAGTCAAATTATAACCTGTAGGAGCGGAAAAGAGTTTAAAGACACCTCTCAGGACTTAGGCAGTAAAGAAAATGAAATGGTATTTCAGGAGGAAACAGTAACAGAAGAAGAGAACAAAGGTGAATTGATAATGAGAGGTCAATATGAAGAAATCACCTTCAGTGTTTTCAGAGCCATGCCGAGTTCTCAAGGTGATGCAGACTGTCACATGATAGATACAGTAGAAAATAGAGTTGAAACCAGACAGGGTGAATCAGTATTTCAACAGCCTATGAGCATAATGCAACCATGTATAAAGGAAAATTCTATGCAGCTAAACTCGAAACCACTCCCAAATGGCCGTAAAAAGAGGAAAAGAAAGGCCAGTTCTCACTTAGAGATAATTCCTGGAAGATTAAAAAGAAAACCGAGCCAATTTTGCCGAATGTGCAGTCCAGAATTTCCAATTGAAGGGAAATCTACATATCCTGGGGGACCATCTATGGATAAATCACCACAGCCTGCCAAGCTATCTTTTTCATGTCATAAGAACCGGTGGATACCAAAGAAGAAAACAGATGAGATTACCCGATTCACTACTTTTACGCCACTATAACCATTTGGGTGGTTGAGTCTGGCTGAAAACGTTAAACTTAGCGCTAGCGGGGAGGCAACCCTTGCATTTCTTTTATTATTATTTTCTTTACTTTTTATTTTATTATTTTATTTTATTTTATTTTATTGTGTGCTATTTATTTATTTGCATGTTATTTATGCAGGTAGCACGAGACACACAACGCCCGCGCAACCAAATTCCAACCAGCAAGAGTCTGATCAACTCCATGCACTGTAGTGTTGTTCCTCACTCTTGCTCTTGATATTTATCTTACATTGAGGACAATGAAAATTTTAAGTTTGGGGGTGTGTGCATGTTGTTTACTTGCTATTTAGTTGTTTAAACTTTTTTGAAAAAAAAAAAATTTGTTTTAGTCTTTGATAGTAAAGCATAAATCTTGTGATAATATTGTTTGTTTATGGGTGAAATTTTAGAATGATAAGTGCCAAATTTACTTTTATCTGATGCCTTGAATAATTGATCTATGTTAGACTCGTAAGCACTTAAAAATAGGTTTTTAGCAGTAAAACTTAAGTAGTTGACAAGGTGGTCAGTTGAAGAAATTGCATGTCGATGAATGACCGTTTGCTTAGATATCTATCTTGATTTGCTAGTGTTATGAAGTATGGTATAGCTAAAAAAAGAAAAAGAAAAATGTCTCTAAAGAAAGAAAATAAACCACCTATAACCGATAAGCGTGAAGCTACCCATGGGCGAGTATTATGACCACCATGAGGAGAAATGCTACCTTAAAGGGTAGGTGAGTTGGAAAAAAAAAATGCAAAAATGAGAAAAGAAAAAAGAGACAAGAAAATAAAAGAAAAACCATACCATACCGAACACAAAATAAGGCAATTACAGAGCATAATTGAGATATCTAGGTTGGTTTGACCCATCGATTCTAATTTTTAAACGAAATCATTGAGTTAGCTTACTTAAGATCAAAGCTGTGAATGAACCTTTACACACACACACCGTGAGTCTAGCTTAGATAATTTATTCAAGAAATTGGATTCGAGTTGCAATTGCATACTTTGAAGGTTCTCTAATTTCATTTATAAGCTTTCTTTGAGGATATATTTATGCGTAACTATCGAGACTATGTTTTGTTATTTTTATATTTTTGCATGATTGTGTGTGAATGACGTTTGTGGGTGTCGTCGCTGTAAGCCCTCACGAGACTATAACTCGTCCACTAGGGCCGCCTAGGGGTTTAAAGGCTTGTTGCATACGCTAAATGCAATCGTGATCCCTACGAAAGTGGCTTAGTTAATTTAGTAATTTTTAATTATATATTTGAATTTAGTTTTTATCTTTTGCTCGGGACTAGCAAAACCGTAAGTTTGGGGGTGTTTGATACGTGTGGTTTGTACCCACTTATTATGGTATTTTCAGCTTATTGTTTTGTTATAATTCGAGATATTTAAATGTCTTTTATAGTTTATTTTATGTTTTATTTGTAGGAGCATTAAAATATGGATCGGGGAATAATTGCACGTGTTTTGGGAACTTCAGGGAACACAGGACGAGCAACGGGAGCATTGGCACCATGACAAAAATCATCAGGCGCCATGGCGCCTAACTCTCATACAAATCACAGAGAGATGGGCGCCATGGCGCCCATCAATCACAAATGAACAAAGGCACCATGGCGCCACCCAATTACAAGTAAAAGGGCGCCATGGCGCCATAAGGATAATTTAAAATGCAAATGCGCCGTGGCGCCTTATCAAGGCACAATTTCCATACAATTTCCAGGGAAATTGGCGCCACGGCGCCAATTTGACAAGAGTTGCACGCATATTCCAGGATTCAGTTTTTAGGGTTTTTCATAATCCTAATGCTACCCAAAGACTCCCTGCCTCAACTATAAATATAATATTACATCCAACACTCAAGAGGAGGCTAATACACTGCGCAAAATACGAAATACATATTTTTAGAGATCCAAGGAGAGGATTGAAGAGCGAAAAGAGGAGATTAGGGCGGTGACATCCGGAGAGGAAGAGATTCAATTCGGGTTTTATCTTCTTATTTCTTTCTTAAAACTCTAATGATTTCCATTAAATTCGTGGCTTGATTATTTATTGTTTTATCTTTTGTCATGAATTTACTCCTTAATTCTGGAGAATGGTGTAATTGATGCTTGAACCTTGTATTTTGTTTATCAGTTTTGTAATGAAGTTTTATTAATTATTTATATTCTTTTGAGTTTAATGCTTCTTGATTGCTGGCCACAATTTGAGACGATGAATGTTTAGAATCTATCACTCGAGAGAGGGGATTTTGAATAGATCTAGAGAATATAGCCTAGGATTTTATAGAGTTCGAGAGAATCTGTAGTCCTTTGAAGTCGTTAACATAGAATCACAAATCGTAATGAGTTGTTAACTATTAGATTTTTATAGAGATATCGAAGTCTATAGTTGATAATATTTTCACTCGGCACTCGAGAGAGGGAGTGAATATTTTAGGATCTTGACTTATAAATAATATAACTGAACAAAGATTAATTGGCATAACAAATACATAGGAGACAGCTAGGTGAAATCAGGATCCAGAATCTCTATCGTATTAGTTCCTCCTATCTAAATATTTGTATATTTTATTTAATTATTAAAATCTTTATCATTTATTTTCTAAATAAAGTTAGGATTATCAATTGTAGTATTTAGTGCGAGTTAACGCAATCCATGTGGGTTCGACACTCTTTCACTGATTTATACTAAAACTTGACACCGTACACTTGCGGTACGATATAAAAAATATCACAACAATAGCCAAATGAAAACGAAAGGTGAGAGTGTGAGAGGAGAGAGCAGTCTTAAGGTTTGTGTTTTTGTGTCTCGAATGAGAGGGGAGGCTGTCGAGTCTTGTGATACAATAACGAGTTTATTTATTTGTTGCCGAATGATTGTAATCAAAATGAGAGAGCGTGTGAGTGCCGTGAGGGACTAGAAGAGCTTAAGGGTTTGGAATTGCATGGCTTGTGGTGAATTTGGCGTTGTTTGCTTGTGGCTATGTGAGTGAGAGCTTTGTATATTTTTGTTTGTGATTCTTGTATGTGAGTGAGATTTAGGTGAGCGAGAGAGGGAAGGCCAAGGCCGAGAAAATTCTGATTAACATTAAATTTTGGAATGTGTTTGGTTTGGTTAAGTTTAGTTTAGTTTGGTTTTGTAATATAATGTTCATACATATACTATAAAATGCATGTGTTTGGTTTGGTTCTATTACATTCAAAATACATGAAACTTTTTATGTTTTTGCAGATGGCACCGGGCAATCGCAGACGGGCTAATGCGACTCCATCTACATCAGTAAGGACAACTGGCCCTGGTGGAGTCTCTGCTAGCACAGGTGAGTCCAGTACAGTGAAGGGTCGAGGACGCACCCGTGGCCTGGGGTTGTCTAAGTACGTTAAGACTCACGGCCGTATCCGGATTGAGATATCAGATGATGGACACAGTCAAGCCGGACAACATAATTCAGCGTTTAATACAGCCATAGGAGCTGTAGCTCGATATGAAGCTCCCCAAAACTATGTTTCTTGGAGAAAGATACCGTGGGAGACGAAAATCAACCAGCTATTCTCTTCGATACTTGTAAGTTTTCGATATTGTTTGTTAGTTAACATTTTTATTTTATACTTATTTTTACTCGGTTGTTATTCATGTAGGAGTGGTTCGACTTCGATCTGACCAAAGTGAATGTCCAACAATATATTGACTACCACATGGGGAAAAGTTATAAAGATTATAGGACAAAAGTCCTGAAACCAATATTCGACGAACATGGACCTTCAGATGCTCCACAACACAAGCCTGATTTTATAGAGGAGCAAGACTGGACATTCTTATGTGAGCTTTAGTCTACCAAAAAACACGAGGTAAATTTTGAAAGAAACGGAAATTTATAATTTTATTTGTTTTTGGTACTTACATTGTTGGTAAATGCAGGATAAATGTCACACAAATGCGGAAAATCGAAGTCACTTGCGTTTTAACCACCGTGGAGGTTCGAAGCCATTTATCCAACATCGTGCCGAACATTCTGAGGTAAATATATCATAACGTAAAATTTAACAGTTCATTGGTTTTACTAATGTGGAATAATATTGAATTTATTTTCTGTTTATAACAGAGTAACACAGGTGAGGTGCAATCATTTCTAGATTTTTTCCGTGTGACGCATTACAATAAGAGAAATAAATGGATAAATGAAGAAGTCGAACGCTGCTATGTAAGTTTCAGTTTTTAAAATAAAATAATTAATATTATATATATATTAATTTTTTTCTCAATTTCTAATATTAACTTATTTTTTGAAACAGAACGAAATGATGGAACTCCAACATCAAACACATGAGACAGGGTCCGACCCAATACCAGATGAGCAGTTGTCGCAATTAGTTTTCAAGAATCAGGCAGCTTACAACGTTGGCCTTGGCACTCATAAGAAGCCGACGTCATCTGCACGCAGTACTGTTAATTCGGAAAATGCCTCTCTTCGAGACGAGTTAGCCACCACCCGAGACGAGCTACAACAGACTAAGGACGAGCTAAAACAGGTCAAGGTGGACCACGAGAAGAAGATGGAGCATCTCGAACAGCAAATGATGGTTTTCCATCAGATGTTGGAGGCCTCAATCAGTCAGGGTGCATCGGGCTCGAGCGTCCCCCATCACAGCAGCAATAAATTTTATATTTGGTTTTGTATAAATATTTTGAACAAATAGTTTTAATATAATATGTTTTTTTTCTAAAAAAATTGAATATAATAATTATTATAATATTTCGTAATTCTGTTATTAATCGGAAAAATTTTTCAATTAAATTAAATATTAAATCAATTATTTTAGACTAAAAAGAAGTAAATTAATAATTTTTTTAAAAAAAAAAACAAATTTTTTTTAACTATTAGCGTTGAAACAGTCGACGCCAAAAAGATTGATTTTGGCGTCGAACATGTCGACGCTAATAGTTACAAGAAAATCGCCGCAGTAAGTACACAGATATTACTTTTTTAATATACTTTAGCGTCGAAATGTTTCGACGCTAAAAGTCAAACTTTTAGCGTCGACTTATTTCGTCGCCAAATATAACCTATAGCGTCAGAAAATTTAATTTAGCGTCGAAAAAAATTGGACGCCAAATACTGTCTTTAGCGTCGCAATTATTTAATTTGACGCTAAAAGTTATTCTCGTCGACATTTCAGCGTCCACTTTTGGCGTCTGATTATTTCGACACTAATAATATTTTGCGTCGAAAATATGGTTTTTGGGGTCGATTTATTTCGACGCTAAAGGGTATAATTTTTGTAGTGCATGGAGTGCGTTTCTTGTAAGTGTCTGTGACAGCCGGGGGTTTTACATATTCCGCTTAAGTCTGGAACGGGTGGTTTGGGGGTGGGGTTTCCAACAATTTAAAAAAAAACACACATTCAAGATAATATATATATATATATATATTAGATTATATATATTTATATCTTGTAATGCTTCTTTTAGTGATATCAAGAATGATAAATACCTAAGAGTTCAAATGATTTTTTCAGGTGTATATCTTTCTAAATTGCATAATTTTAAAGTTTTGTTTTAAACTTAAATGATTTATCCAATATATATTGAAAGATATATATTGATTTTAAAAAAATCATTTATATTGATGAATAAATCAATATTTGATTTCAAAATATTTTAATTTAACTTGGTACATCTTTTGATTTTGAAATGTAAACTAAAATGTAAAGTTTTCAAAGTCTTGACAAGATAGGTCGAACATGGGCGATTCTATATCATTCTGAGTTAAGCCAAAAACTCAGAAACTAAATTTTCTCAAGTTCGATTAACTGAACCTCCATGTTTGGTGGATTGTGGTCAATTTCGATCGACTGAACTTCCTCAAATTTGACCATTGCATTTAAATGGTCATATGACACATCAATGCCATGCCGACCAATCTATGCGACATAGATCGACCGATCTCGACAAAAATAGCTATAACATCTAGTTTCAAAGGTCAACTATAAATTGATTGTTTTGTGATCATTTTTCATTTGATCAAATATTTCCAAATCAGTCATGTTGACATTTTAGGTCTCATGTCTCATATTGATTTTGATAATAAAAAATGATGTATCATGTACAAAATAGTAATTGCACCTTTCAAGTAGCTCATAGAATACAAGCATAAAAAAATGAACTCAAGATCATGAAAATCAATGATAGAGCTCAACAAGATTTAAGACACGAGAAGGCTAGCATATGTTATATATCTTATTTTGTTGTATTTGATTTGTGTATAATTAAGGATTAAGATGTTATTAAAATCAAACACTTGCATATTTTCATAAGATATATCAAAGCTTGTTTTGACGTAAAAAATGAATGTTTGTAAGATTTCTAAATTTTTAATATTTGTGGTGCTAATTCTATTTTTTATATAAATATTTGATGAAAAAAGATATTATTTCAAGATTTCAAAATTATTGGCTCACATCGTAAATTTTGAAAAGTTTTGAAATATTAGACTAAAATGCAAAATCTACAAAGTTTGGTCAAACCAAGTGACCTATTTGGTTTAATTAGATTGGGTGGTTAAACCGACTTATTGGATTGCCTAATCGACTAACCGATTATGTTAAGTCTCATAGACCAATTTGAAATTTTTTTTAATTGGTATCAAAATTCTTTTTGCTATAATCTCTGTGTATACAATCTCTCTACCATTTATCTCTTTACTTCATAATTGTTATATTTGGATATATTGAGATATTTGGTTATATATACAATTATAATATATTGAGCATTAATCCATATATTAAGATTGTTGTGATTGTGGATGAAGTTGATTGAAAATTAGGAGTGTTATGATTGAATTTGGGTAATTAAAGTTACTTAGAGTATGTTAGGATTGAATTTGGGTGATTAAACTTACTTAGAGCCTTAGAATTTTAATTTCCAATTCACTCCATTTTGGGTTATTTAATATTTATGCTATACACCTTGGGGAATTTCAAACTAATGGTTTTAACAAAACAGTAGTAATGTATTACTTCTACATAGGTAACGTGTAAAGTCCCTAAGAGATATGACTTGGTAGTGTATGGTTTAAGATTTGATTTTTAGGTCATGTGTTCAAATCCAGAGAATAAGTTTCTTGTAAGAATGTGACACAGTAATTGATAAAAATATTACACTTCAACCCAAAATCCAAGTCCTCCCCGAATCATCTGATTTATGAATCACTTCATAATAATATAGTATTATTACAAGTCTCTAAAATGAACCAAAATTCAAAAACCCACTTGAGAGAATAAGAAGATCCAAAAAGAAAGCAGAATTAGGCCCATAACAAAGTCACAGACCTTTTGTGCCTGCAGCCTTTTTAATTAACCTTCCAAGACGGTGCTAACTACAAATAAGAAGATCGAGTCAAATTGCTTGGAGTGTAAAATCTGGCTCATGCAAATTTGTCAAAATGGTCGGTTCTTTATAATTGACCAAAATATATAAAAATAATAAAAATTAGTAGAATGACCCATGAACTTGCTCATCAGTCATCAAGTTCCAACAACATAGAATATAATAGAATATTATTAGAATCTAATTAGTACGTACCAGATTACTTTATATTCAAATTAAGATTCCATATCAGTCCTGGTGGTTCCATTTCCTTTTTAGTATTTTTTTGTTAATTGCAAATTCATTTGTAGCTTTCTTTAAAATTTTGATTATTACTTTATACATTCTTCAATATACTAAAATCATCATCACTTAAATAATTTATATTAATTAATTTTGTTTACTTTACACGTTCATTAGTATAATGAAAAAAAAAATTCAATTCTTTTTCCTCTATCTCTCTCTTTCCATTAACATTTTTATTTTCATTTCATTTTAATAACAAATACACTATTTATTCTTATATTATATTATAAATTATTTTATTAATTTTTTTAGTTATTTGAACACCAAATTACACTAAATCTGACAGTATAAATGCTACACCAAATTTATAAGATGTGATTATCTTATAAATTTAAATATATTAAATAACCAAATAGTAATCCATCAATCAATAGGTTTTAGGTTTGGAAGAAAGTGCAAAAAAGAAAATGACAAATAAAAAATAAAAAATTCAAAAGAATAAAATATAAGTTTTTTTTTTTAAAAAAAATTCAATAATTTCCATCAATCAAAAATTAAAAACAAAAACTCACATACATTTTTCTTTCTTATTTTAATCTTTAAAATCCAACGAACAACCCCACAAAATTTACTTTAAATATGTTAATTAAGAAAATAAAAATATTTTAGGGTTTGAAAATAGGAGAAAGATGGATGAATGTACCTAATGAGTGTCCAAAAAAATAATATATATTTATATACTATAAGTTGTCTTTAATAATAATTTACATTATGGGTATTTTAATAATAAATATTTTCATTAAAACGGGTATATGTAAATAAAATTTTAAAGTGCAAATAGCCCAACCCCTTAAGATAATTAATTTTCAAAATAATCAATAAAATTTACCCTAAACCTAAAATTATTATTTTTAACACTAAATTTACATTAACCTAACACTAACCCTAAATTTTCATAACCTTCCCTAAAACTAATCCTAACATCCAAAATCAACCAATTACAACTACAATAAATAACACCAACACAACATTAATCTAACATATTTAAAACACGTCGCCTAGGCAACACAAGGGATTCTGCGCCTTACCCAAGTCGTCGGAACTAGGCACCAAAATAAGCGGCGTTTTTTATTCATTCTGGTACAATTTCACCGTCAAAAGTCAATAACCACTGACTAGTGTCTTTGAAATCATAAAATTAGTTGCGCCAATATTTACACCCTTAAGTTTACAAAATCAACTCTTATCTCATAAATTTCAAAAACTCAATTTTCAATACTTAAATATATTTCTGTTGATATTTACCGATAAAAATATTATGTTGATAAATGTGATAGTTATTACGAGGCCCCTTAATTCGGCGCCACGTTTAGTGACAAAAAAATTCCGTTGGTAGATTTTTCGTCACATATACATAGCACCATAAATTAAAAGTTTAAACCGAGAATTTAAACTGATCCATTCCGATGGGGACTAGTTCAGTTTTAAAAAAAAAAAATTGAATGGATTGGGGCTCAATTCACCGACATCTTTCGATTAGTTTGAATTTTATGTCCAAACCAATTCAATAGATTTTGCCCACCCTAATTAAATTTGTTTCGTTTCGCAATTGTCTTAATTAATCTACCATGGATACCAAAAATCTACTTGCTAAAAATCTACAAATAAGCTCGAGCTGACTGCTGAGGGAGTCAAATTTGTCAAAATGGTCGGCTTGAAAGTCATTTCTTCGCGAGTTCCTCTTTTTGGGTATTTTATAATTGACCAAAATAAAATTATTAAAACAAGTATTAGAATTGACCAACTCCATTTCTTTTTTACATTCTTATACTTATTTATGGCTTGCTCATCAAGTTATACATATTTAGAGTTGTATATAAACTCTTGATCAATTTCGAATCGATAAAATCATAATTTGAGAGGAGATCATGATTGATAAATCCCGACCGTTCTTAGTGATGGCTTGCTATTAGTATTGTATCTATCCAATAACATAAGAATATTTAAAAGAATCAAGTAGCAGGTTACTTTACCTTGAAGCTGTTTACTTTAACTGCTTCAAAGATTCCATATCGATCAGTCCAGGTTCCATTTCCTTTTTAGTATAACGAGAAGTCGTAGATAAATGCAAATTCATTAGCTTTTAATATTCTGTATGTATAATCAAATATGCAAAGCTATATTCATGAATATACTTCATAGACTTTAGGGGGTCTATTCAATTGAGATTTTAAAAGACTATTTATCGATAAATAAGTCTAGTAGATTTTAAAAGACATTTAAAGAATGTAATGACTTATAAGATTTTATGACATTTTTTTTAATAAAGATTTTTTACTTATAAGATTTTAAAAGATTTATATCATAAGAATTTGTAAGATTTGAAAGGACTACATATAGATTTTTTTTTTCTTTTTTTTATAAATAGATATTATATGGAATGGAACCATAAATAAAAAAAAAAAACTATCATAAACAAAAACTGATTTAACACATGCATTATTGAATAAATTGCCATCATTGAACAGTAAATGGCTTCATAAAATTCTTCATCATCCATATCTTCGTCATTAATTTCTTCTTCCTCTATGTCGTTACCTTCGTACATGTGCGATTGTGACATTATACATCCATAAAAATATATATATATATATATATATATATATATATATATATATATATATATATGAGGCTTCAAAAATAAATTAAGAAAATTTATTGGATATTAGCAAACAATATATTTTTTTTCAAATGATGCATTTAGCTCAAATGGTATAGGAACATATAATCAAGATTGATAAAGCAAACAGAATTTGATGATAAAATTCATCCCAACACAATCTATAGGAAGTGGAATATCAAAACTAAAAATAAATTGATAAGTTAATTTTTTTTGATAAATTGATACCAATAAATCATCATGTGCACATCAAATATTCATCAAAGTAAAAGCTAATATTCAAATTTCTTAAACAAAAAAATTATAATAACAATAGTTCAACCAAATTATAACTGAATTAATTCAATCAAAGTAAAACCTAAAGGGGAATGATAAAAAAATAGTTCAACAAATCCTAACATGATTAAAATATATAGGTTTGGTATATATTCGTTCAAAATGGCTTTTAATTCATTTCAAAATGGCTTTCAGCCTGAGATTAAAAGCTTTTAATTCGTTCACATCATTAATTATTTTATTCTGAAATTGATATGTGAATACTACTTCTAAAGCCATTTTACAGATTGTGGTGGGTTAAGAGAGTAAGTACTTTACAAAAACAACAATTTTTTTAAGGTTGAAAAATCAAACTCAAACTGGAAGTTTTTAATCTTTAAAATCGGATTCACAGTGAGATTACTTTGAGATTCAATAAAAGACACAGCAACTGCGAAAAGACACAACAGTCAAATATTTCAGGAATAACCCTAGATCATCAATCTATCTATTTTTCATTCACAAATAAAATCGATCCACACATAATAAAAAAATGGAACACAAAAGTATCTTGTTCACGAAGAGTTCACAAGTCTGTTTTTTCTCTTCTCTAGCCTCAAAAAAATCTCATGTCAAAAGTCTGATGGGTTAGGGGGGGGTGGGATTTTTTATAGGATTTGATATTTATATTTTCTACTAAAAAATCTCACACAATCCCACATATAAAAAAATCCTTCAAAATCAACAAGTTTTTCAATACCATAAGACATTTTATTATTTGTTTAAAGTCCTGATTGAATACCACTGGATTTGGACACCATATTTAAAAAGTCCTAAAAGTCTTAATGGAATACCACAAAACTTTTTAGATTATTTAAAAATCTTAATTGAATACCACAATACTTATTTAACTTAAAATAGTCTTTTAAAATCCTAATTCAATACACCCCCCTAAATCAATGATCACCATTTTGTAAATATATTTTCAGTGCGATCATCATGATGATGAGAAGTAAAGCTTTACTATACATGGTACAGTTCCCATTTTATTTTTATTCATATACTAATTTAATCACCTAATTCTCACTTCATCCATTTTGATCCTTCAGATCAATTATCAAAACGATCATGTTATTCAGTTAATTAATTATCTTCCCTTTCTGTAAAAGTGTGAAGCCATTCTTGGGGGCTGACTTGTCATTTCGCTATCTGTTATTTGCGTTACTTGTCAAATGCTATTTAATGGTCTTGGTCGTTGGATCAGATTACATGGCTTCATCTCTGCCGTTGAAATCCATTTGCTCTTCATATATAATTTGTGCCTAGGGTTATCGTGAGAGGGATTATTTTTCTTTCTTCTTCTTTCAGTTCGGCATCAAGCTAACCTTCTCTTCTCTGCTTTCTGGCCTACGATCTGGTGTGTTTCTCTTTACTGTGATTGCCGGGAACTATAAACTGTACTAGAACCAGGAGTGTCAACTTGCTTATATTCAGTAAGTGCTTGTCTTGATTTGTTTGTTTTAAGTGATACAAGGCTGTTACTGTGTTGATTGAGAAGTTGTGTCGAGTTCTAGGGTTTATAGTTGTGGCTCTGTTTTGGGGAAAACTTGTGTAGTGAAAGAGTGGAGGTAGTAATCTTGTACGTTCTTGGATATAATAGTGCAGTGTGAGCTC
Source organism: Zanthoxylum bungeanum (assembly GCA_019454045.1). NCBI lineage: Eukaryota > Viridiplantae > Streptophyta > Magnoliopsida > Sapindales > Rutaceae > Zanthoxylum > Zanthoxylum bungeanum. The sequence continues at coordinate 81,265 of SKCR01008839.1, read as the reverse complement.
CAAGTTCTTGGAGTTCAACGTGGATGTAGTCTGAATCTTTCAGGCGAACCACGGAAAAATTTCTTACTTCCTTGTGTGTGAATGTTTTGCTTGATCTTGGAAGATTGAACTGAATTCTTGATATTAATCGGCAAGGAAATCAGAAACTGCAAATTAGGTTTAAATCATAACAGTGGTATCAGAGCTCGGTTGGAAAGGAACTGAGTTAAAGAACAAGATCGTGTGAGGACGATTGGGTTTCTGGATTGGGGTTTTCTGAGTTGCCGATCAGACCCTCATAGGAACTGAGTTTAAGAACAAGGTTTTGAGAGGTCGGTTGAGTTTCTGAATTGTGGGTTCTCTGTCGACGAACAAACTCTCAAAATTCTGGGTTGCAAATCAAGAATGGACACGGCCATTCAACTCTGGGGTAAACTCGAATCTCTTTATTCTGTTATTTCTGCTCTAAATTTAGTGTTCTTAAAAGGAAATTTGTTTAATTACAATATGGACACAAATAAGTCTATAGATGATAACCTGGATGAATTCACGAAAATGACTCAAATCCTTAAAGGAACTGACCAAGCCTTAGGAGATTCTAGCGAAACTATGATTATATTAAATTCACTACCTGAAGAATATAGTGTCGTTAAGAAATCACTACAGTACACAGGAGTTGTACCTAGGCTAGACTTGGTAATATCTGGGATAAGGGCTAGAGAGTTAGAGTAGAACTTAGAACCAGTAGAAGAGGTGGAGCGACCTATTCGTGAAAGGAAAAAATGACAGGAAATATAATGGGCCGAATAATCATCCACCTAATGATCAAGAATCTAAAGGGAAGAAAAAAAAATAAACAGGATAAGAATAAGAACAGTGAAAAGAAGTGCTATCACTGTGGGAAGATAGGAAACCTTAAAAGGAATTGTTATAAGTCCATTAGAGAACAGAAAAATGAAGGCAGCGCTACTGTGGCTGCCGAAAAGGGGTCGATTTGCCTATCTGAGGCATTGACTGTGTCTAGTGATCACATTAGCAGAGAATGGATTCTATACTCAGAGTGTTCCTTTCACATGAGTCCGTATAGGGACTGGTTTGTCAATTTTAGAAATTCTGACCAAGGGATAGTGTATATGGGTAATGACAATACTTGTAGAATACATGGAGTTGGGGACATAACGCTCAAGCTCCATGATGGTAAAATTAGGATCCTTACTAATGTTAGATATGTACCTGATTTAAAACGAAACTTAATATCACTAGGAACTCTAGATGAATTAGGTTTTACATATAAAACTCACCAAGGAAACATGCACATATCTAAAGGTAAGAAACTAATCCTAACTGGTATAAAAAGAAATGGACTGTATGTTCTAAATGGACAACATGTATTCTCAGAAAAACTCATTTATGCTCTAACTTCTAATGTTGATATGACTAATATTTGGCACTTGAGACTTGGCCATATAGGCCAGAAAGGCATGCAGGTACTCAGCAAGCAGGGACAATTTGGAAAGGACCAGTTGAAGCCACTAGAGTTTTGTGAGATCTGTGTGTTGGGCAAACAGCACAGACAGAGCTTCCCAACTGGAATTCACTTGTCAAAAGCCAGCCTGGAGTATCTACAATGTGATCTATGGGGACCAGCCAAGGTCCAGACACATGGGGGTAAGAAATACTTTCTCTCTATCGTTGATGACTACAGTAAGAAGGTATGGACATTCTTACTAAAATCAAAGGATGAAACTTTGGTAAAATTTAAAGAACGGAAAGTTTTAGTAGAAAATCAAACTAGTAACAAAGTGAAAGTCTTGAGAACTGATAATGGCTTAGAATTTTGTAATATTGAGTTTGATCAATACTGTACCAGTGAGGGTTGTTGGGATGTATGCCCTAGAGCTACATGTGATGTAAACGGCTTCATGTGTTTAGAAATAAAAGGATGCATTATTCATTTATCTAATTGTTTGTTCAATATCGCATATTGTATATCTTCATAAATACCGTAGATTACTTATGTACTTTCAGACTTGGTGTATGAACGTCATGCACCAGAGGATTTAAGACTGAAGTTAGTAATCTTAAATAGTCCATAGAGAGCAAACAAACCGGGTACTTTGTTTGTGGTTTATCTATACCTGCGGTCCATTCTATATTTGGATGACGATCTTAATCCGGATCGTCCATGTAGAGACATGAGAATGGAGGCACCTTATATGATGTGATCATATAGGACTGGGCCTAGATATAAATGATATTCTTATAATATCCGTTAAACAAAGAAAGTCATTTCGATCTACTTGATGGTCATATATGGATTGATCTTAATCCTGAGTATACGACGAACTCCTGCATAACGGGTTGTGTCCTTTGATTTACAAAGGTGAGGTTGGTGTTGCAATCCCAACCAATAACTACGTACTTCGGGGGCATAGTCTGTTATATAGCTGGGAACGTTTTACATAGACATGGAATTCACTCCTTCTTACGAGAAGTAGATGAGTATCTCTCTTAAGGGTTGATTCGGTACTTGAACGGTTTGAGCGCTCAAGTTTTTCTATTACGAATAGAAAGATTAATATTCATAACAGTTGTGAATAAATCGTTCATTAGAGAATCAATGGTACTTAAGGTAAAAATAATTAGAAGGGTATAACGGACATTATGACCCGGCTCTAATTACAAGATATTCGTGAAGGATCAATTCGTATGCAATGACTATATCGGTGGACACCGAATTGGTTCGGCTTAATATTTCATCTACGGCAATGAGAGTGCAACTTCGGAATTTTAGTGGAATAATTCGAAGTTAATAATTCGGAATATTTAATTAAGAGCTTAATTAGTATTTCGAGATTATTGGAGCTCGGAACCGTAGGTCCACTTGGTCCCTGTGCTAGCTCGATATACTTTAGCGGAGCTAATATAATTGGACGGTCCAATTATATACTCACAAAGAATAAATATTATTAATATGATTAATAACATTAATTAATCACACTTGAGACTTTATATTAAAAGTTAATATAAGGTATTAATAATTATATGATAATTATTAAATAGAACATTAAATTATATATGATATAATTTAATAAAGGCTAAGAATTATTACCAAGGTAGGATTCCTTATTAGATAAGGAATATGATTTGTTTGTTTGAGAAACAAAATCAAATCCTAATACCCTACCTTGGCCGAAATTACCTAAGCAAATAAGGATTAGGATTTTTTTATTTTGGAAGCAAAATCAAACTAGAAATCCTACCCCTTGGCCGAATTTGAGAAAGATGGGAGACTAGTGGTTGATTTGTTTTATGAAACAAATTATCCACAAGTATAAAAGAAAAATTATGATTTAATTTTTCAGATCCAAGACTTTGAAAACCCTAGCCTCCATCTCTTCTTCAAGCTCTCAAAAGTTGAGAAAGAGAATTGAAGAACCTAGAATTCTTTTGGGGTGTGTGATTATTCTCTAAACCGTTTAGAGATTAATTTGTGAGTGTAGCCCACACTACCTTCGGTTAGTGTCGAGACATAGTTCGGAAGACCTCGTGACGTTGAAAAACATCCCCAAATACTTAACACAAGTCACGATAACCAGCCCATGGAATCCCTGCAATTTACGCAGATACAAGTTCTCAGGGAGCTCCGTTTTGTTTGGTTTTCATTCGGGATTTTGGGAAACACTTTAGGATAATTTTAGGGCTGTGTTAGGATTGATTTTTGGAGAAAAATCAGATCTGAAATTGAGCAGTGAGTGGCGCAAATCAGACCTGAAACTGGGTGCAGTTCGCGCCCATAACGTGTCCAAAACAGTCCGTTATCTCACTGCAGTTCAAGGGCTGTTCGGGGACTGTTTAGGGGCTATTCCGGAGCTGAGATTTTGTCCAAAACATCAGTGAATCCACTGGTGTGGTTCGGCCAAGCAAAGGGAAGAGCAGGAAAAAAATTTCAAGTTCGATCCGTGAGCCTAATCGCTTCCGCTGCGCGAGGGAAAATGTTTCCTACAAGGATATCCTGAGACATAGGACTGTGAGACACACCCCTCAACAAAATGGAGTTGCGGAAAGGATGAATAGAACCATATTAGAAAAGATCAGATGTCTTTTATTCTCTTCCGAACTTCCGAGGCCTTTTTGGGGCGAGGCCCTCAATACTGCGACACATTTAGTTAACCTTAGCCCAAATAGTTCAGTCCAGTTTAAGACCCCAGAAGAAATCTGGTCTGGTAGAACTCAAAAGCTTGCCCACCTTAGAGTGTTTGGTTGTGAAGCTTATGCTCACCAGTCCATAGGTAAACTTGAACCGAGGTCAATCAAGTATGTTTTCTTAGGATATCAAGAAGGGACTAAAGGGTATAGGTTATGGGAAAGGGAGTCACCTGGAGTCAAAATCATAGTTAGTAGGGATGTTATATTTAATGAACTTTGTTTTCCATGTAAATCTACTAACAAGAATGCAGGTGCCTTAGAAAATGATCTAGCAGATTTTGATCTTGCAGGTGGAGCTCAGATGCAGGTGGAGCCATGCACATCAAGGACCACTGATCAAGTTGGTGACAGGCCAGGCACGGAGACATCTGAGGACACCCAGCCTAGAAGTAATAATACGGAGGAAAACAGAATTGATGTGGGTGAGATGCAAGAACAAAGTGAAGAGGACACAGTGGATCAATTGGATCAAACTGAGCAGCATGATGAAACACCACAAGACACATTGGCAAACTACCAGCTAGCAAGAGACAGAAGTATGAGGCATGTAAGACCTCCTACCAGGTATGATTACTCAACTAATGGTTTGTATTTCTGTGCATTAATATCAAGTCATGAAATAAATGGAATAGAGCCTGCTAGCTTAGGAGAGGCATTAAAGTCTACCCATAAACTTGAATGGGAAGCGGCCATGAAAGAAGAGATGTCTTCTCTTAGAAAAAACCAAACTTGGACTTTAGTTCCTAAACCTAAAAATCAGAAGTTGGTTGAGTGTAAATGGTTGTTTAAGGTCAAAGAAGGACTACTGCCTAGTGACTCTGTTAGGTTTAAAGCCAGACTTGTAGCAAAAGGATTCACTCAAAGGGAAGTGGTAGACTATAATGAAATTTTCTCACCTGTAGTTAAATTTAAAACTATTAGAATGATGTTAGCTCTAGTAGTGCAGTATAATCTCGAATTGGAACAATTGGATGTAAAAACTGCTTTTCTACATGGAGAATTAGAAGAGAAAATTTATATATCTCAGCCTGCAGGTTTTATAGATAAAAACCATCATGAGTATGTTTGTCTGCTCAATAAATCATTATATGGTCTTAAACAGTCACCTAGGCAATGGTACAAAAGGTTTGACACATTTGTGCTTAGTATTGGATTCCTAAGAAGTAAATATGATAGTTGCTTCTATTTCATGCTTCATGATAAATGTCCTGTATATTTGTTATTGTATGTTGATGACATGCTTCTAATCTCTGAATCAATGAATGCTATTAACAACCTTAAGAAGCAGTTGGATAGTGAATTTGACATGAAAGACCTATGTAGTGCAAAGAGAATCCTAGGTATGACCATTGATAGAGATAGGAGTAAAAATTACCTAAAATACATCAGTCCACATATTTGCAAAAGGGAGCATCCAGATTTGGGGTAAGTGGCTGTAAGCCGATTAGTCAGCCTCTTGCGAGTCATTTTATTTTATCTAAATCCCAAAGCCCTGCTAATAGGTCTGAGATGATTAAAATGGAAAATGTACCTTATGCAAATGTTATATAGGTTCTGTGATGTATGTCATGATTAGTACTATACCTGATTTGTCATATGCTGTATCTTTGTTGAGTAGGTTTATGTCTAATCCAGGTGGAGCACACTGGAGTGCTCTGCAGTGGTTATTAAGATACTTAAATACTACTGTTAATTATGGTTTATGCTTTAACAAATCTAACGCTTTAGACTTGGTAGGGTATGTGGATTCTGATTTTGCAGATGACAGAGACTCGAGAAAGTCAACTACAGCATATTATTTCACTCTTGGTGGAAATTGCATCAGCTGAAAGTCGAGCCTGCAACCGTTGGTTACACTCTCAACTACCGAAGCTGAATATATAGCCATAACTGATGTGTTCAAGGAAGCCATTTGGCTTCAGGGTATCTTAACCGAAATACAACAACTGCAGGGTAAGACAGTTGTGTATTCTGACAGACAGAGTGTAATACATTTAAGCAAAAATCTTGTACATCATGAGGGAACCAAACATGTGGATGTGAAGTATCATTTTGTGAGGGAAATCATCTCAAGTGGTAAGATTGAGATCAAGAAGGTCCCAACTGAAGATAACCCATCTGACATGGGGACAAAAATTGTGACTGCTACCAAACTCTCTCACTGCATGAAGCTGTTGCATGTGGGGGTTGGCTAAGTTCGCAGCCAACATAAACAGTGAAATGAACTTTGATACTTGCTGCACTAAAGTTAGCCCGGCATAAGATGTATATGAATTGAAGCGAGTGGTGTGAAGGCTTCAAGGTGGAGATTGTAAAAGTGTGAAGCCATTCTTGGGGGATGACTTGTCATTTCGCTATCTGTTATTTTCGTTACTGTCTTTGTCAAATGCTATTTAATGGTCTTGGCCGTTGGATCAGATTACATGGCTTCATCTCTGTCTCCGTTGAAATCCATTTACTCTTCATATATAATTTGTGCCTAGGGTTATCGTGAGAGGGATTATTTCTCTTCTTCTTTTCAGTTCGGCATCAAGCTAACCTTCTCATCTCTGCTTTCTAGCCTACGATCTGGTGTGTTTCTCCTTTACTGTGATTGCGAGACTATAAACTGTACTAGAACCAGGAGTGTCAACTTGCTTATATTCAGTAAGTGCTTGTCTTGATTTGTTTGTATTAAGTGATACAATGATGTTACTGTGTTGATTGAGAAGTTGCGTCGAGTTCTAGGGTTTATAGTTGTGGCTCTGTTTTTGGGGGAAAATTTGTAGTGAAATAGTGGAGGTAGTAATCTTGTACGTTCTTGGATATAATAGTGCAGTGAGCTCCAAGTTCCTGGAGTTCAACGTAGATGTAGTCTGAATCTTTCAGGCGAACCACGGACAAATTTCTTGCTTCCTTGTGTGTGAATGTTTTGCTTGATCTTGGAAGATTGAACTGAATTCTTGATATTAATCGGCAAGGAAATCAGAAACTGCAAATTAGGTTTAAATCGTAACACTTTCATATTTCAAACTTCATGAAAACCTTTTTTTTTCTTTTTTGTGATAATCGGGATGTCCGGATCAGTTTACGCGCAACTAGACTAATCACCAGTACCAGTGCTCCGTGCCCTCAGAAGTTTCTCAACACAGATCATGATAAGTCGTTGGCTTTTTACACCAGGAGACATGACCCCAAGAAAATACATTTAGTGAAACTCGAATCTTGAACCTTAGAGAGAACAAACCACTCAAATTTAAGTACTTTACAATCTTTGGGGTTTTCAAGAAAACCCTCTTAAGGGGAAATTGTTAACTTTCCTACAACAACATAGATCAAGGTGTTAGGTCCATTTTTATTGGCAATGTCCGTACAAAATAAGTTCAATTGAGTTGTAATGAGTCTTGAAGATCTCGGAGTAATTGGACAAATATTTGGACAACATGAGATAGAGAATTCAGAGCGATGTTTACGCTTTTACATATTTCAGATGATTTAGAGCTCCAATTGATATGAGGTCAGTTGCATTGGAAAGTAGACTCGAAGACGATTGCGTACATATAAAGAACTCATGATTTGGCCAAGAGACGAGAAAGTTACAAGCGTTTTAAGTTGCCCATGAAAACCAGTCCGCGTCCCGCGTTCGTGTGGAGTTCGTAATTGCGTTCGAACGAATTCGATGCAGAAAATTTGCGTGAGTTGCGTTTGAAGTGAGTTCGAACGTCCCTGTGTAAGCAGATTATCTTAGACACGTTTTTAAGCCAAAATAACACTAAGAAACCATTTTTCCTTTGCCCTACCTATATAAACAAACATTGAGTCACATTCCCAAGGGTTGAAACATAATTTCCTTGAGTCAAAATCTCTCAAAGCTTTCAACCTTATTGATTCTACCATTGAAGACTTCATTATCTTATTGTCTTCATCATTAATGGTGTGAATCCCTCTTTGATAAACCTTCAACATAACATAACCCAAAATTCCTAATCCTTTAGAGTTCTTTAGGAGGAAGTTTGGTAGTCGGAGTTCCGACGTCAGAGGTGATACAATCTACTCAGAGACTTCAGAGGTTCTGAAGAAAATCGTGGGTCGCGGGCTTGAGGAGTTGCCTTGAGTTCTTGCAGTATTGAGGTACTTAAGTCGGTGATGTTTCCATCATAGGTCTTGGTCATCGCGGTAAGTTATTTCTCTATATAGTGGATTGGGCTGGTAGCTGTGGATGCTGGTTTTCACCCGAGGTCCACAATCAGAATTTGTAGATTGGGGGCATTAACGATCCTGCAAAACAAAGATAAAGTGAACGGGAGTAGACTACCACCGGTATGGTGGGTGCCGGGTACACTCCGACGCTCAAGTCAGTATAGTGAAATGAGCTGCCATTATGTAATATGAGGAAATAAGGCTTATTGTTACCTTACTTTCTTTTGATAGCCGTGAGGGCGGTGTGACAAATGAATGGAATTCTCAGAACTTGTGTCAGAGAATAGAAGTTTAGAATGATGTTCAGCCTGCCTTTGAACTCTGAATTACCTTCCCTTTATAGATCTGAAAAGTGATTATTTCGTAGCTGTGATCAAAGCTGGCAATGGGCCTACAATGTGCTGATATATCTGGCTATGGAACCACAACGTGTCTTGGATCAAACTTTCGGCGTTGCATGTGTTTATGTTTAGAAAAAGTAAAAGTTAGTAACAATCATGTCTTATGCTGTCTATTTATTTAGCATTTCATTTGTAGTGTACTGTACCGATAAAATAAAGTCTTCTGGGCTGGGTTTTCTAATATGTTTTTTAAGGGCCAATATTTATGGGCTTTTAGTATTGAATCTTGACGTGAAATGACAGTTTTACCCTCGGGTCCAAATTTGGCACGTACAGTTTGTTCCCTACTCTTTAAGTCAAAAAGTTTTTGATTTTGAGAGTAATAAATCGAATGTATCATCTGGGATTTGCTCTTTAGTATGTAAAACTTATTCTTAATCGTTAGGAGTAGTCATTTAATCTTAACAATGATGATTTTCTGAACCAGTTGAAGATCAGGATTCTGTCTAATTCTACTTGAACCTGGTGAAGGTCAGGATAATCCCATGCTACGGGTCCGTGGACCAGGGGAATTACTCATGTCGCCTGGGCCAGCTGAAGGCCAGGTCTTGAACTTGACTCTATGTGAGCCAGTGGGGAATGTTCCCAGTCGACTGAACCTGGTGAAGGTCAGGATAATCCCATGCTACGGGTCCGTGGACCAGGGGAATTACTCATGTCGCCTGGACCAGCTGAAGGCCAGGTCTTAAACTTGACTCTATGTGAGCCAGTGGGGAATGTTCCCAGTCGACTGAACCTGGTGAAGGTCAGGAAAATCCCCATGCTACGGGTCCGTGGACCAGGGGAATTACTCATGTCGCCTGGACCAGCTGAAGGCCAGGTCTTAAACTTGACTCTATGTGAGCCAGTGGGGAATGTTCCCAGTCGACTGAACCTGGTGAAGGTCAGGAAAATCCCCATGCTACGGGTCCGTGGACCAGGGGAATTACTCATGTCGCCTGGACCAGCTGAAGGCCAGGTCTTAAACTTGACTCTATGTGAGCCAGTGGGGAATGTTCCCAGTCGACTGAACCTGGTGAAGGTCAGGAAAATCCCCATGCTACGGGTCCGTGGACCAGGGGAATTACTCATGTCGCCTGGACCAGCTGAAGGCCAGGTCTTAAACTTGACTCTATGTGAGCCAGTGGGGAATGTTCCCAGTCGACTGAACCTGGTGAAGGTCAGGAAAATCCCATGCTACGGGTCCGTGGACCAGGGGAATTACTCATGTCGCCTGGACCAGCTGAAGGCCAGGTCTTAAACTTGACTCTATGTGAGCCAGTGGGGAATGTTCCCAGTCGACTGAACCTGATGAAGGTCAGGATATATGGCTATAGTGTCGGATGAAGTCACCAACAAATTCCAAGGTCGGGTGTGTGTAGATGTCGTATGAGATGTATATCAAGACTCAAGAAGTACATGTGTAGTGGTAGTAGTGATGATAATTCTCAAACTACATACTAGATAATGTCGAATGAGATTCATATCATGTCTCAGATTATGTAAGTGTAGTAACTATAACAATTCCAAGCTGCATTCATGCAGTTACCGACCGACACTTCATCAAGCAATATATATAGCAATGTCGATTGGGTTATTACAAATTAGAGCCTCACTGATGTCGAGTGGGAGATATGTAATGTATGTGTGTAAGTCATACCTAGTAATGTTGATAACAATATGTATGACAACCACCTTCATTGTGTCGAACGAAACATATACCTCACACATGCATGTCGGTTGGAGAATAATAACTCAAAACATTCTATCATGCTTGTCGTCTGGAATGTACCTGCAATCATCTTACATATACATGTCGTATGGAATAATAACATGAATTATTCTCATATTTGTCGACTGGAATGTACCTGCAAAATCTCGTGCATATATGTCGACTGAAAGTAATACATGAAACATTCGCTAATGTTCGTCGATTGGAGTGTTCCTACAAAGATCTTACCACATACTTGTCGACTGGATTATATGCAAAGTTTCATACCATATACTCGTCGACTGGAATATTTACATCAAGTCTTCATATAATGTCGACCGAGTGTACATGTCGACTGGAATATATTTGCATCAAGTCTTCATGTATTGTCGACTGGAATGTACCTGCAAAAATCTCGTGCATATATGTCGACTGAAAGTAATACATGAAACATTCCTCATGTCGTCGATTGGAGTGTTCTACAAAGATCTTACCACATACTTGTCGACTGGATTATATGCAAGTTTCATACCATATACTCGTCGACTGGAATATTTTACATCAAGTCTTCATATAATGTCGACCGTAGTGTACATGTCGACTGGAATATATTTGCATCAAGTCTTCATATAATGTCGGCCAAGTGTATATGTCGACTGGAATATATTTGCATCATGTCTTCATGTATTGTCGACTGGAATGTACCTGCAAAAATCTCGTGCATATATGTCGACTGAAAGTAATACATAAACATTCATTCACGTTGATTGGAGTGTTCCTACAAAGATCTTCCAATATTGTCGACTGAGACGATCATGTAAGGAACAAATATTCACTTGTATATATGACGATTGAAATAACCTTCTAAAATGTAAATGTTACCGCCTAATGTTGACTGAAGACGATCTGCATGATTAGAACATAATGTCGAGTGAACTAATCCAATAATGATTTCATGCATGTATCTTGATTGGTTGATTATATGAATCATTATGCTTTTGATTCGAGTTTACTTTGTAGAATGAAACAAGACGTTGGGGTTTACTCTGTAGGGAATAAATTCATTGACAGATGTCAACCAATCGCCAAAGATGTCTACACAATGATAATATCCTTGGAAGATAGTAAGGAAGTTGGGCTTGTGGGAGTTTGGAGCCCAAGTTCATATACTGAAACCCTAGTGGGGTTTTCGAGGTGTCTTTTGGAGGGAAATTGTGGCGCCTAAAAAGGAGAGTATAAGAATGGGTAGTGGGTCTCATTTGGTCTCAAACAAAAATTTCTCTCGGTTGGCAAGCTTAAGGGAGCTCTCAATATTTCAAGGTATTCTTCATAATCTTCTTCGTATTCTTCAACATCTTCAAATGTTCATATTGTAGATTCAATTTGTTCTAAGTCAAATAGGCCGCTAGATCTTGAAAAATATGTGAAACTTACGGATTTTGTTTATGGTTTGGACGTGTTTTGATCTTCAAAGGGGTAGAAATTTTTAGGACATTTGTGTTTGTTGTTTGGAAAATGTCGAGTGAGGATTCGTTGGGTAGTTTAGGTGCTCAAATAGACAAATATATTGAACAACCTATAAGTGAATCAAGCGATGAAGAAACTATTAGGGATGATTGGTCGTATGAAGATTTTAAAGAGGCTGGAATTGTAACTATAGCTAGACCACCGTTAGGAATACCCACCGAAGCTACGCCACTTAGATCATTACCTACAATTGAGGAGTCGAGTGAGATCCCAAGTACGAGTGAACCGACAAATATCTTAACCAAAATCCAGCTAGTCGAGTGACTGAAAGATCGATGAGAGAGATGAGATTGAAATATAGATTTCCTTCATCAATTGAAGTAAGGTTAGCATCGCCGACAGAAAGGATAGACTACAGAATTCCTGGGTGGATTGGGTTTTATGAACGTCCCTTTATTGATGGATTCAGATTCCCCGTTCCAAAGTTAGTATGGGAAGTCTTGAATCATTACCTACTGGCTCCATCGCAACTAATGCCAAACACATGGAGGATTCTACTGTCGCTTGAGTGCATGTCTTTTGAATTGGGGATCGTGTTTGGGGTGCGAGAATTATTGTATACTTACTATATGAAAGAACACCTGAGAGAAAAAGGGAGATATCACCTGTATCTACGCCAAAAGAGGGAGCACTTGGTATTGGGGCTTACAACAAACGATAGAGGTGATTGGCAAAAAAGTTATTTCTTCGTGAGAGGAGAGTGTGTGTTTGGGTCGAATGGGAGTGGAGAAATACCTGAACATTGGAATCCGTCGAGTGAGTATTATTTCACCCTTTTAAATTCTATATTACAACTTGTATGACTGTAAATATTCTTCTTGATCTTCTTTCAGGTCTTCAGCTGAATAGAACATTCGATACTACTCAACGAGCCGTCGCAAATACTAACCGCATCCTCGGTTTGCCCGACTCGAAGAGGAATTGGAGAGCGGCTTTAGACGAGAGGAGATTGAAGTTAACTCCTCTGTGGAAAGAAGTGGTTTATTCTGAAGGTACTCCCTTGGCTTTGAGTAAGCATATTTTGGCAGTGATTTTGTGCACTTGGGCGATTGAGGTTACATTTGGGAGGCTGCTATTTCTAACACCGCTGACTCCTGAAGAATTTTATGCGCGCAGTTGAGATGATGTCGGGTCCATTTAAGGTGCCAAAACTTGATGAAATGAGGAACCGGAGGAAGACTAAGAAAACCAAAGAGAAGGAGCCTGAAACCGCAAATTTGGACATCGCCAAACCAGCTGAAGTCGTTCCGGTAAATGTATCGGAAACGACGACCCAGTCGACTGAGAAGGTATCTGCTTCGAAAAAGAGAAAGGCAGTAGTAGAAGTGGAGGAAGACGCAGAAGGCGTAGTAGTAGTGAGGATTCCCCACGGGTCTACTGCAATTTCGGATCCTTCTAGCCTTTCTAAGTTTATTAAACGTCTGTTGCTGGAGGAAGAAGACGAGAAGCGGCTGATTGAATTGGGTCCAACCGAAACAAGCAAGAAGATTTCGGCTTTAAGTTATCAGGTATAAATATCTATCATATATATATTATCGATTTTGAAGAAGTCGTATGGAATGTACTAAAAGGAATTTCTTTCAGGTTATGGAATGTGGTATTTTCATGCAACAGTATGCTGAATTAAGCCAGAGGAGGATGAGGGACTTAGAAAAAGCAAACACATCGGTCAGAAGAGATTTCGGTGAGCTGAAAGCAAATTTTGACGCTACCGAAAGGAAATTGAGGATGGTCAGAGAAAGAGCTGAGAGAGACTCAAGCGACACTGAAATTGGAGAAGGAAGTGTCTGAGGCTACCAATGAAGCGTTCAAAGAAAGTTTGGAGGGCTTGAGGAAGGAAAAGGCCGAGTTGCTTGACCAACTCGAATTGGTTGCCTTCGAATCAATGATGAAAGAGAGGAGCAACCTAATGGAAGAATATTTAGCTGGCCAGAATGTCGCTTGGAAGCCGAGGAAATGGATTCGCGAATATGAGAGGCTGGCTGCTGGGGTTTCACTTACAAGCGAGGGTGAAGAAGAAGAAAAGGGAGAAGAAGTGATTTCAAAAGAAGCTGCTGAAGAAGAGCAAATGGCCATTGAGAAGCCGGAAGAAGAAGAAGAAATAGCCATAATGGAGAAAAAGGCTGAGACGGTAGGGGTCCCTGGAACGACTGAAATTATCCCTTTTGTACCCAGTCAGGCCGCTGATGTTCCACTAGCGGAAGCTCAGCCTTCCCATGAAGTTCCGTCGACTGATACGCCCGTGGAATGAATATGTAATCTTAATTTTGACTATCTTTTTGTAATGGGAAATTGCTAATACAAAATGTTTCCTTTTTGCTTTATATCTAAGGTTTCTTTTTCACTATATAGTTATATCAGAATGCACAAATTTCATCACACAACATTTTATTATAAAATACTTCATTGGCCAAATGGGCAACACAAAAGAAAAATAAAAATTACCGGTAAAACCGTTTGAGATGAATTGCATTCCAGCTATTTTGAATTGGCCTTCCTTCTGTCGTTTCCAATTTGTAGGCGCCCTGCCCAACAATCTTCGTAATGACGTATGGGCCTTCCCAATTTGGTCCTAGCTTTCCGTCCTTGATCTCTTTGGTATTCTGAAATACTTTCCGTAAGACCCAATCTCCTTCTTTAAACGTTCTGCACCGAACATTCTTGTTAAAATATCTGGCCATTCTCTGCTGATGTGCTGCAAGTCGTATGGAGGCTTGTTCTCTCATTTCGTCAACCGTATCAAGGCTATAACTCATGAGTTGTTGATTCGTGTTTTCGTCGAGCCATTGGTATCGAGGAGTTGGAACAACTCCCTCTACTGGGATCACAGCTTCACACCCAAACACAAGGGAGAATGGGGTTTGACCAGTTGATGACCGGGCCGGCGCGTAGTTCTGTAGGACCACAAGACACCTGGAAGTTCATCTGCCCATGCTCCTTTTGATTTCTCTAATCTTTTCTTCATTGTATTCAAGATCGTCTTGTTGGATGATTCAGCTTGACCATTCGCTTGAGGAAAACGTGGAGTTGAAAAGTTCAACTTGATTCCCCAATTCTTGCAGAAGTTTTGGAAACGGTAACTGATGAATTGGGACCCATTGTCAGTTACAATTTCCTTCGGCAGACCGAATCGACAAATGATGTTTTTCCATACGAAGTTTTGCACTTCTAAGTCCCGTATCTTGGCAAAGGCTTCTGCTTCGATCCATTTGGAATAGTAGTCTGTAAGGACGAGCATGTAGACTCGCTGTCCAGGGGCGGTAGGCAGCTTCCCAACGATGTCCATTCCCCATTTCATGAATGGCCATGGTGAGAGAATCGGCTTCAACTTCTCTGGTGGTAAGTGTGAGACGGGGGCAAATCTTTGACACTTCTCGCATTTTCGAGTGATTTCAACCGAATCAGCCCGCATAGATGGCCAATAGTATCCCGTCGTGTGGGCTCGGGAGGCTAAGCTTCTTCCACCGGAATGGTTTCCACATTCCCCTTCATGAAGTTCGGTCAAAACGTACCGGGCTTCCTCTGGAGTGAGACATTTGAGGTAGGGACCAGAAAGTGATCTCTTCAAAAGTTGCCCATCATGTAGCGTGAATCTGGCAGCTTGTCGTTGAATCTTTCGAGCCTCAATTTTATCTTCTGGAAGCATGCCGTTTTGTAAATATTTCTCAATTGGAGTCAACCATGAGTCGCCTGATGTGAGTGTTGAAACTTCTTCGATTCCATTCTTCCAAATCGCAGGCCACTGCAAATATGCAATTGGGATGGACTGGATTTTTTCTCCTTCAATCGATGAACCCAGTGTAGCTAAAGCATCTGCGTGCTTATTTTCATTTCTGGGGATTTGAGAAATGGTTACCTGTTCAAATGTCGACTGGATTTCTTTTACCTTTTTTAGATAAGAAACCATCTGTGAATCTTTAGCTTGATATGAACCCTGGAATTGATTCACGACTAATTGAGAATCTGATTTCACTTCGATCTTCTTGGCACCGAGCTCTTGGGCCAAATTTAAGCCAGCTATGAGGGCTTCGTATTCGGCTTCGTTATTAGAGACTTTGAATCCACATTTAATCACCTGTTGCAACACATCGCCTTCAGGAGTTGTAATCACAATCCCTAAGCCGCATCCACGTTTATTGCTTGACCCATCAACTGCCAAACTCCAGGTAGTGGAAGGATGGATACATTGGATTTCTTGTTCAGCTGGTATCTGTAGACTGGAGCTGAAATCAGCAACAAAATCTGCGAGTGCTTGTGACTTGATCGCGGTGCGTGGTAAGTACGTGATGTCGTGCTCTCCTAGTTCCACAGCCCACTTGGTCAGTCTCCCTGAAAGCTCAGGTTTATGAAGAATACTCCTCATTGGATATGATGTATAGACAGTGATTGGATGACCCTGAAAATATGGTCGTAGCTTCCTTGCTGCAGTTACCAGCGCCAGTACCAATTTTTCCATATGAGGTGTAGCGTGATTCTGCATCTAACAATGCTTTACTCACATAGTAGAGGAGACTGGGAGTTGAGTTCCGTTTTCTTCTCGGATCAGGACTGCACTTACTGCTTGTTCTGAGACTCCTAAGTAGAGAAAAAGTCTTTCATTGTCGAGTGGCTTAGATAACAATGGTGGAGAAGATAAGTATCGTTTGAGTTCTGTCAACGCCTTTTCGCAGGCTGGAGTCCACTCGAAGTGTTTTGCCTTCTTCAAGGCTGAGAAGAATTGAAAACTCTTATCGGTCGACTTGGAAATGAATCTATTAAGTGCGGCTATTCTCCCGGCAAGTCGCATGACATCTTTCGGAGTGGAAGGAGAAGGAATGTCAAGAATAGATCTGATCTGAGTTGGATTGGCTTCTATTCCTCGTCGCGTGACCATGTATCCAAGAAATTTCCCTGAAGCGACTCCAAAAGCACATTTTGTTGGATTCAATTTCATACCGTACTTCCTCATTGTGTCGAATGCCTGCTCCAAATGTGTGAGATGTTGTTCGGCTTCTATTGACTTTACCAGCATGTCATCTATATAAACCTCCATGGTCTTCCCTATCTGCTGAGAAAACATTTTGTTCACCATTCGTTGATAGGTTGCTCCAGCATTTTTGAGTCCGAATGGCATCACTTTATAACAATATATGCCTCTGTTGGTGATGAATGCAGTTTTCTCCTGGTCGTTCGGATGCATGAGGATTTGATTGTAGCCTGAATAGGCATCCATGAAACTCAGTAACTCATGGCCTGCTGTAGCGTCAACCAAGGAATCAATATGAGGTAATGGGAAGGAATCCTTGGGGCACGCTTTGTTCAAATCTGTGAAGTCGATGCAAACTCTCCATTTCCCGTTCTTCTTTCGTACTATCACCACATTAGCTAACCATTCTGGGAATTGAACCTCCTTGATGGCTCCATTTTGTAACAATTTTTGGACTTCTTCATTGATGATCTGATTTCTCTCCGGGGCAAACTTTCTTTTTTCTGCCTGACAGGAGGGTAGTTTGGATCTACATGGAGCTCATGGGTGATTAACTCTGGGTCGATCCCGGTCATATCCTCGTGTGACCAGGCGAAACAATCATGTCGCTTCATCAAGAAATCAATTAGGTCGGTTCGTAGCTTGGGATCCAGATTAACTCCAATTGGTACTTTGTGATCTGCATATTCTGGGTGTATTGAGACTTCGTCTAGCTCCTCCACGCTTGGCTGATGGTGGTGTGTAACATCGGATCCCTCCATTAATTGCTATGCCGACTGAGATTTCGCCTTTAAAGTAGTCTGGTAACAACTTCTTGAAGCGTGTCGATCTCCTACAATCTCCTGAATTCCCCATTTAGTGGGAAATTTGAGTACTTGATGATAAGTTGAGGAGACTGCCCTCATCTCATGAATCCAAGGTCGGCCAACGATCAAGTTGTAGGCTGAGGGACAATCGAGGACTAAAAATGAAGTCAACTTATTGATTCCTCCTGCATAGACTGGAAGAGATATTTCTCCAATGGTAAATTTCTGTTCGCCACTGAACCCAATAAGAACAGTCGACTTCCTGTTGATCTTTTCTATCTCTGCTCCCATGTCGGAAAGGGCTGCCTTGAAGATGATATTTGCTGACGAACCTGTGTCGACCAAGATTCTTTTGACCATGAAATTTGCAATCTGTAATGAGATTACCAGCGCATCGTGATGCGGATTCATTCGGCTGGAATTGTGTGTCGTCTGAAAATTCAATTGTAAGGTTTGTACAAGTCTCTTCTATTGACATCGTCGAATGGAAAAAATCCATTGTGGCAACCCTGGTATGTCGTTTCGCTGCGGAATATGAAACACCACTAACTTCAGAACCACCAGAAATAAAACTTACAGTATTGTTGATTGGTGGTGGTGGTATGGGGCCATCTTCTTTGTCATTTCTCTTGGCCATTGTAGCCTTGCCCTTATCTGTAAGCAATTCCTTCAAGTGCCCTTTATTCAACAATTCCAATACTTCCAATCTTAAAGCCACACAATCTGCTGTCGTATGGCCATAATCTCGGTGAAACTCACACCATTTGCTGGTCTTTTTTGACTGAAAAATCTCTGGAGCGTGGGGGCCACCTTACTTCGCTTCCCATCCTCTTGAGTACCGAAACCAATTCTCCCGGGGAAACAGTAAAATTGTAGTCTGGGAGTCTCTCCCTGTTAGCAGAATTGTCTTGTCCCCTGAAAGTTAACGGTTGGCGCTTGAAGTCCCGGTTGAAATGTTGATTCACTTTCGGAAGATCCTTCCTGTCTGTTGGCCGAGGTGCTTTATTGAGAAATTCTTTGCGCCGTTTAGTAGTATCTTGAGTGTTATTGTTTTGCAAACCAGAAAAATTCTCTTTTCTCTTGTTCCTCTTGTCTTCTTCCCACCTTATTTCAATTTGGGCTCGAGCCATGGCTTGATCCATCGTGTAGCATCGGAATTTAGTGAGTTTCTTGTAAAGTCCGCTTTCTAGAAGCAAACCATTTCTGAATGCTTCTACTGCAGTAGGTTGATGGAGGTCCGGGATAGTTATCCTTTCTTTATTGAAGCGAGCTACGTAGCTTCGTAAAGATTCACCTTTCCTTTGCTGGATGGCACAAAGGTCGTCTGAAGTCTTTTCAATCTTGCAAGAACTCGCAAAATGCTCTACAAACTTGTCTGCCAGATGTTGGTATGACCCAATGGACCTATACGGGAGATTGATGAACCAAGTTAGGGCCGGACCCGCCAATGTCTCCCCAAATCCTCTGCACATACCGGCCTCCCATTGTCGAGGGGTCAGGCCTGTTGACATCATCTTATATTTGTAATGGATGATGTGGTCGTCTGGATCAGTAGACCCATCATACATTTTCATATCTGGAGGGCTGAATTTCCTTGGCAATTCTACAGAGGTGATGGTCTCAAAAAATGGTGTGTCAGAATGTCCAGCTCTATGTTTTCTTATCGGCAGTTTGACGCCTGGTAGACTGGGAAATCATCTACTTCTTATCGCATTACTTTGACATACTTCTTGAACTGACATTCTTTGCGCATGCTGGAGGCGACTTGCTGAGCCTGGTCAGCTGGGGAAATTGGCGGAACTGTATGATTTCTTGGGGTGGTCATCAGGAGAGAAGGAACATCATTTGCCATATCATTGAATGTTTCCAAAAGATTGGATGGAATTATATCATTGTTGGCATTGCCCGGAGAATCACGTTGTTGAGAGGTGGAAGAGATTAACTCTAACTGCTTTCGAAGGTTTGTATTGGAGCTTCGCATGGTCAAATTCTCCTCCTCCAAAGTTCGTAACCGTTCTTGTAGCATAGATTTGGGCTGAAGTTGGATCTGGTGTCAACTCGCTACTCGAAGCCATGAATGACAGTTAGAATTGTAGACTGTGAAATCTTTTGTTTGCTATAAATCGCCAAGGCCCCACGGTGGGCGCCAAATTGTGGATGCTGGTTTTCACCCGAGGTCCACAATCAGAATTTGTAGATTGGGGGCATTAACGATCCTGCAAAACAAAGATAAAGTGAACGGGAGTAGACTACCACCGGTATGGTGGGTGCCGGGTACACTCCGACGCTCAAGTCAGTATAGTGAAATGAGCTGCCATTATGTAATATGAGGAAATAAGGCTTATTGTTACCTTACTTTCTTTTGATAGCCGTGAGGGCGGTGACAAATGAATGGAATTCTCAGAACTTGTGTCAGAGAATAGAAGTTTAGAATGATGTTCAGCCTGCCTTTGAACTCTGAATTACCTTCCCTTTTATAGATCTGAAAAGTGATTATTTCGTAGCTGTGATCAAAGCTGGCAATGGGCCTACAATGTGCTGATATATCTGGCTATGGAACCCACAACGTGTCTTGGATCAAACTTTCGGCGTTGCATGTGTTTATGTTTAGAAAAAGTAAAAGTTAGTAACAATCATGTCTTATGCTGTCTATTTTATTTAGCATTTCATTTGTAGTGTACTGTACCGATAAAATAAAGTCTTCTGGGCTGGGTTTTCTAATATGTTTTTTAAGGGCCAATATTTATGGGCTTTTAGTATTGAATCTTGACGTGAAATGACAGTTTTACCCTCGGGTCCAATTTTGGCAGTTTATTACATAGCCGATTATACCCGGAGTGATTTTTATCGCACGAGTTTTCCACTTCGTCACCAAAATCATTGTGTGTTTTGTGTGGTTTGATTATTTTGCTGCTTTAATTTCTGTATTTATTTAATACTTGCCGCTTATTTTATTTATTGTTTATTGTGGTTGCTTGTTGAGATTCCATAGTTACAATAATCAGGACTTGTTCTGGTTATTGTTTATACTTTCGCATAGAGTAGACCTAAGATAAATATGAACTTTTACAGGGAAAATTATCAAAAACCCATTCTTGTTTTATTAAAAATATAAATTATCCTCTCATATATGTCAAAACAATCGAACTGCTGTATAAAAAAATTATCTTTTACTATTGTATCCCTGATCTGACAAAAACTCATCATTAATCAATAAAAAAATTAATACGAGTAAAATAGTAAAAGATACGATGCCGTTTTTCAAGGCAATGATGTGTTTTGATGTGCTTTGAAATGGGGAAAAAAGTTAAAATATTTCAACACATAATAGGGGCCTTAATCATTTTCTCATTATTTGAAGGGTACGTACCAATATTGCAGTCCCAAATTTTATTAACAAGATTTGAAAGGATACAAAGCTAGCTAGAAAAAGACAACATGTTCCAATTTCCAACCATACACGTAACAAAATTCAAAATTATTAACATGCAAATTAAAGGTCCCATTCCAGATTAAAAAACGATTTAGGCATGGGTAGCTGTCGCATAACTTTATCAAACACCATATATTTATGAAACCCCACGTCTATCACAATTTTTTTTTTAAAAAACGTTAGAAATCCCGTCATCAAATCACTCAATCCGAATTTAAACGGAATTATCCGAAGACGAAAACTTGAAACTTAATATCATCACTCCTCGTCATAATATAAATACTATAATTATTTCATTTTCACACCATATTGGGATAAGTATATGCACATTAATTATATTACATATGTTAAATATATCCACAATTAACTGTCACATGATTGAACAAGCATTAGGGTTTTCATCACTAAACATGTTGGTGTAACCGTCGTCCACGGTGGTTTCGGTGACGGTGGTGGCAGTGGGACGCGCGCCGCCCTAACATGATTCGGAGGAGCTTTCTTGTCATAAGCTTGTGAAACATAAGGATTTGCCACAAGAGTGTAGGGCACGTAAGGCCACATCTCTACTTTCTTCTTTGTTGTTTTTGCTGCCTCCAACACTTTCTTTGGCTCAACGTACCCCGTTACTGTCACCTTCTGTTGCTTCAAGTCCACGTCCACCGATTTCGCTCCTGCGCCAAAAAAAAAATAAAAATAAAAATAAAAAATAAAAGAGAAAAATAATTTCTCTATGCATAAGTTTCAGCTACAAGGGAAAATATAAAATTAAAAGTAAAATTAAAGATTAAAGTACCTTTAACTGAGGAGAGGACGCTCTTCATTTTACGGGCACAGCCATCACAGTCCATCCTTACTTTGAGTGCTACAGTTTGCATTTGCTTCTTCTTCTTCTTCTTTTTAACACTGCTTAGTAAATCAGACAAGTACTCTATGGTGCCTTCAACTCCCATTTTTTTTTAACAAGGAAAGGATTATTGCAAATTTTCAATTTTGCTACAAATAAATGGATAGTTAGAGAGAAGTGTAAAGAGAAGTTGGTAGTGATGAAGGCTTGTGTGTGTGTGTATGTATTTATAGTGAAAATGTCTTGGGGATAAGGTCAGGTCAATTATTGATTAAAAAATTTGGAAAAAAAAAAAAAAAAAGAGGACAGAGAATATTTTTTTTTTTTGCATGCATGAGATGGGACTTTCAAATATACTATTATTAGATGGGAAAAAAATTTATGATCTAAAACTCCCGAATCATCTTAGATATTATTATTGATTAATAATAATTTAAATCTAAGTTAAAAAAAAATCATATAGGGCCACCTAAACTTTGGAACTGGTCGTATACAAAATTGAAGATTCTTAAATTTTGGATAATTTGAGGATGAAAGAGTCCAATGCGTTGGGTACACGAAATGTGAAAGTGATGAACAGTGAACTTTCATTTGCTACCAGTGACATGCAAGTGCTTGTGGGAAGAAACTTTGTCAAAAGTTTGAAAAACGAAAAATGTATTATAATCATGAGTGTGGTTTTCGAGGTTGATGGCATCAGCAGCTGCCACGTATCAATGGATCCAGGTGAAACGTGGACATGGAAGATTCCAACGGGTGATATGGAGGCCACTTGGAATATATATATATATATATTTTTAAAAAAAAAAATTGAATATTAATGGACATGATGTTTATATATATAGCAACTGTCCACTTGTGAATTGTTTTGTTTGATTGGGCGGTGGAACTGTAGAAAATAATAATAATAATAATAAATGAATAAATAAAGTAGAAACAAGAATAAAAAATTTTTGAACCCACAAATGATTTTGTGACAGCTGACAACAAGCTGAAAATTTTGATTATTTTAAAGCACCAACTTTTTTTTCCTTCCAAAAGTTTTTCCCCTACAAAGCTTCCTCCATGAAAACGAAGTTCTCATTTCATTCTCATCCCTCACTCTGACAAAATATATATCTTGTTAGTTGTTATCCTTTCTTGTTAAGATAAATAATTCAATGATAAAGATCTCCCATCTATAGATTTAATAATCCGAAATATATTTACATAGTTAATTAAAAATTCTTAAGTAGATAGATATGTGGATAAAATAGGAGAAACAAAGTTAAAAAAAAAAATTTTTGAAGAAATTAGGGAAAAATTGGGTGTAATACCGATTGAGGAAAAAATGAGAAAAATATGTATTCAATGTAAACCTCTAAATGCCTAGTCAGAAAAAAAAAGAATAAATTATATTGTCATATGTAAAATAATGTCTGAAAAGACTTAAATTGGTATTGATTAAAACCATCAAAAAGATAAATTTTACTAAAACTTAATCAAACATCGATTTTGAATATAATACAATAACATCAAAAGATTCATATAACACATCACTCTCAATGGATAAAAACTTTATTTGTGAATTATCTCCCATTTTAAAATACAAATTTAAAATTAAATATATAAACTAGTGTAGGACTCAGGATCTCAGTTTGAGGTCATGAGTTCGAATTCAGAGAGTATATTTTTTATAAGAACCTGAGACAGTCGAAAATTTTACCTATTCCGTTTAAGTCTGAAATAAATGATGTGACGGTGACCATTTAAAAAAAAAAGTATTTCAAATTAAATTTTATTTGTGAACGTTGTCACATTTTTTGTGAACGTTGATTAGACAGGTATCCAGGTGCTTCCATTCCGTATAGCAGCAATAAATTAAGGGGCCTTTGGTTAAACCACTAACCAGTAATTTATCTGCATCTAGCAGACATAAGGTTTTCAGTAATTAATAAGCATTAAATAATGTCCATCTTCATCTTCATCTTCATGGTTCTTCTTTGCTAAACTTTATCCTTGTCAATGCAATTTTATTCTGAATAATTTATGTGGAGGATAATTAATTAATTAAAATTAACACTGTCATGTCGTAGCTTTCGTTGAGCTGTACTGAACTATAAACTAAACTTACCGGACAGCCTCTGTTCGCTGAGACACGTAACTGATAACACTTTCAATTATGGACCGGTTTCAGATATACATAGCATTCTTCATTACCATATATGAGCGTAAATGAATCGAATTTGTTTAATATTTGCATAATTAGATTACTAATTTACTTTTAAAAAAATTAAAACAAAATATTAAGTAACAAAGTTACTTTGGTAATTATGAACTAAATCCTAAAATCAACTACTATATTATTATTAATTTACCTTTAAAAATTCAAAATAAAAATATTAAATAACAAAGGTTATTTTTAGCAGTAATCTTTTCAAATGAAGTGTTTAAACATTTATTAAACAAATCGAATACAAATTTATTATATTTCGATTCGATTCGATTCTTTTAATATTAGACACAAATTATATTTGTTAATTATTTTTACCACCCTTAGCTAAGAAGCTAGTGTTTCCATCAAAAGCTTGGCACTTTGAATCTTTTATCATGCTTCATCAATCAATCTTGCAACGCTTTTTATAACCTTGAGATTGAGATTGAAATGACCTAACAAGTTTGTTTTACCTTAACACTTGTACCCTTTGTTTTCATGACCAACATACCCAAATAGAAGAAGAGAGAGAGATTTTCTCCCAACTTAATTGCAAAAGTAGCCTTTTGATTTGTGATAATAGAGTTTAAGACCCCACAGCTTCGACAAAACATCAATCATAAACTCTTAAAAAGAAGAACAAATTTCAATAATTGACCACATCAAAGACAACAAGTAGGCTTCTAGCATCCTTCCACCTTTGCTAAAAGCAGATACCGAAAAGGACCTTGATAACAATCACACCCATATAGTTTTTATTACTTTTTTTCCCATGGCCTTTTCGCAATTAAAGCGAAAAACTGCGCCCTAAAACAAGCTAAAAGGTTGCCTAAACACTCTCTTAGGATGTTATCTTCTCTAATTCATCTGTTAATAACTTATTAAGAGTGGTTCACCAACCAGACAAGTGTAAAGTTCCAAGTGAATAAAACAATCATGTCTTCATCAAACAAAATTACTTGGTATCTTCTAGGATTTGCTATTTATCATAGATTAATCTATCAAAGGAATACGCGTGGAATTAGCCTTAAGATAATGCATAAAGAAAGACATAATATATAAACCAAAAAGTTGACATACCCAGAAAGAAATCTTCTTCCTACCAACCCCAAATCAAACCTAATAAGAAACTGAGCTGCTTTGTGAGATGGGAGAGGTTGACAAGAATAGACAAAAGATATACAAGAGTGAGAATCAAACAAGGATTAATCAGATAATTGAAGCAAACCGATTAATAGTAGCAATGAGCATATTGGACGAAGGATGGAATGAAGTTGCAGTGCCAAGGCTGCGGTGGACTTGGAGGGAGCTTTGACAGGTGAAACTGCATGACCGTTTGTGGTGCTTTGTTGCTCGGTGGTAGGCAATGGGTTTGGAGACCGACCATCAGCGGGTGGTGCAGGATGCTCGTGTGAATTATCAATCAAATCTTCACCTGTGTAACCAAAAATGAAATCAAAGCAATACCAGAGACAACAAATATCCACAGTATCTCATCAAATAATTGATGTAAAACTTCTTGCCTACACTGGCAAGCTTGTAAGGCAGTGACATAGACAAAATCATGAATTCTTTTCACCCCAAACCACCAAAAACAGAAGAAAAAATAAATGATTTTGAAACAACAGAGAGAAATCATAGAGATAGAATACCAATTAATACAACCACCAAGGTAATTTCATTATTAGGCAAATTCAAATATATGCTATGCACCGTACATCCCATCATCAGTTCAGTTTTCACTCATTTTATCAAGTGAGCTAAACTGTTTTGCAACAAGAAGTTAAAGATCAAATCACTAAAAAAAAATGTAAAAGAGATGAAATGCCGAGGATAATTTAAAAGAGACTGCCAAATTAATTATCAAATGGTAAAGGCGTCCTGGCGGGTATTAAAAAATTTTAAATTTCAACTTTTAGATGTCCTAGATTAGAAGCAACCTTTAAAATTAAACTTAATCAGCAAACTTTGAGCGAGTATAA
Organism: Zanthoxylum bungeanum; assembly: GCA_019454045.1. Lineage (NCBI taxonomy): Eukaryota > Viridiplantae > Streptophyta > Magnoliopsida > Sapindales > Rutaceae > Zanthoxylum > Zanthoxylum bungeanum. Next base: position 55,055 of record SKCR01008839.1, on the reverse strand, counting down.
TAATAGCTAAAGAATGCAAAGGTAGTTCTTCTGCATAAATAATTTTAAAAACCTGTACTATCTATCTTTCGATTCATGTATATGCTTTTTTTTTACAGATATTTTACTATTAGGTATTATTCATTCCGCACGTTACTGTTAAGAAAAGTTTAACTGTAAAGAAATACAGGGAAAAAATAAATAAATAGACAGAGGGAGAGAGATCCTCAAGCACTTACATTTGGAATGTGACCAAGCCAACTTCAAATTTTCCCTATCAAAGACCATGCGATGACCCATCATGAAATTTTCTGCAAAGAATACGTTAATCTGGTGACATGAAAAAGAGACACAGAGAGAGAACATGAAGATGGAAAAGACCAAAAAAGAAAACTCAGGGGTGCACTAACAGAAGAGTTGTGCAAATGGGAAGAAGTCAGTACTTTAAGGTACAAATATAAGTTTCTGCAGGAATATGTAGCTACAGAAATTTAACATTTTATCCTTTTTCTTCATCCATCTCAATTGGGACACGGCTGTAAGTTAATTTGTGTTTATGAAATATGAGGTGGTTTTGATGCAGGAGCCCAGGAATATCTGGCTACGGATGTACAAACTATGTAATATGGCTTTAGATCCCCATTCCGGGCTGATGCATTTCCCAGCATGGTCTTCAAGACTCTTTTCTTTTTCTCCATTAACAAACATTCTATTTTGTATCATAATAAATAAATAAATATTAAATAGAAACAACACCAACAGGCAAAGAGGTATGTACTTACGTCCAATGATACCATAGTCTCCATCTGTAGACATTATAGTTAAACAGAATACAGTAAATCCCTGTACAATAACATCCTGACAGTTAGTAGTCAAACACGAATAGGTTTTGCTTCAAATTGCAGAAAGGAGCAAACAAGAAAGAACTAGCAACGGAAAAAATTAGAAGATATCACAGAATGAAAAAAAGGTGCATCCAACCAGAGAGTTAAAATTGTCAACAATGTCTCTAGAGATTTTACCAGTCCACTTCCTAACAAAAGAAAAATACATGTTGCAAGCTAGAAAGAAATTAAGCAATTCCGAAAGTTCATACTGATCTATCCTAGCATTCGAATAGACCACTATTTCTTTAAAATTTATACACCCATAAAATTAGATTCAAATGTAAAGAAGTAATACAAGCATGATCACCTACCTGATTTTCAGGAAAGGAATATATGTGATTATGAATTTCAAAACTTTGGTTGGCAGAAAATATAAGCTTCATATCAGGAATGTTAAGCATCTCCTCTGAACTGTTCCACACAAAAAAAAAAAATTGGCTGACATGAGCTCTGAACATGTAAGGAAAGGGTTTCAAAAGCCCTCCTAATTCAGCAACCAACCTGGCATTATAGCAGTACTTCCAGGAATTTCCTTGGAGGTTAATCCTTTTAGCATTCATGAGTTTGTCAAACTGTAATCGAGAAATAATAATAAATTATAAGCCCTATAACAAAATAGCATACGTGCAATGCAAAATATGGGCACAAAAAGCACAATATGGGCACGAAAAGCACCTTCAAAACAACTTTATCATAAATTTTAGTAGGAAGATAAGTGAAAGATGCACCACTGTCAACCAATGCTTGAAATCCAGATTGTGAAAGACAGGAATTTCCAACACAGTAAGACTCCACCCCAACAAAGTAGGTGTCACTGAAACAAATAACAAGCTAATTACAGACCAGTCAACAAAGATGTTAAAGCATCGACAGGACAATGATAAGCTGATAGAAATTCCTTAGTTTCATCCCTAGATAGTACTTGAGATGTACCTTAGCTGAGAAGAATATAAATGGCTTACTATTTTTCTCCTATAGGCAAGAATGGGGTAGATTGTTGGGTCGCAGGCCCTTTGTCTCCAAAGAAAATCCTCCCTGAATCATTCTCATCAAAACAAATAGAGAATGAATTTTGAATTAATCCTGCTTTCACAAGCAAACTTGGTACTGAAACATCCCCAAGACCCAATCCCATTAGACCATCAGGCGCTGCTCCATCCAAATAACTGCCAGTTTGTTTTCTTCCACAGCTGCATTGAATAATATAACAAGTTAAATTATCCATACATGTCTCGGACTTACCTTTGAGTTAAGGTAGCTCTAGGTCAGTATTCATTTATTCATTCGATTCGCATTAAAGAGATATAGATTTGGAAAATTGATTCATTTAATAAATGGATCAACTTGATTCGATTCATTTATTAAACAAATCGAATATGAATTTGAGCTTATTGATTCGTTTAGGATTCGTTTATTACTTTCTTTTTGCTAGTTGTCATTATATTTCAATTAAGATTCGAGAAGTTGTTGCCAACTACCACAAAAAAATAATATTGTCTAGATTTGGTGGGTCATTTTTAGTAAAATTCCATTAATTGTGTATTTTATACATATATATTTTTGAGCAATTAATGAAAATAAATCATGATAATTTATGTCATAGAATCATATTTGGACTCAAGGCTAAACGAATATTCATTTAGGATTTGAATCCTAATATTAAGATTCGTTTACAAATGAATCGAATAGGAATCCATCACATTTTCATTCGATTGACTAATTCATTTTGCCACCCCTATCTGAGACCAAAACATAGTGAATGGAACTATCACACGTATCAAGATAATCAACATTAGCAAGCAAAAACCATATAAACAAACCCTATAATGACCGATGATTGCACAGAACTTTGGGGTGCATATTTGCTGAAAGAAGCCAAATGCAATATGTCTTCAACAAGATAACCAGAACTCGAGGTATCTTCTGTCGAATAATCAGCAATGTATGGGCAGGGATCCTTCAAACTTTTGCAGCTTGCACGAGACTTGCATAAATGATGACTGCAAGAGATATTCTTGCTGCTGCTTGATGAAGATGGGTCATACTCACTCAGATCTCTATCCTGCACAATGGATGCCCCAAATACGAGGAGGCACCTGCCAATCAATCATCGGAATTAAAATGCTAAACCTGTTACCATCCTACCCAAAGTACCCCACAGCTCGTTGATTAATAATAAGGCCACAAACGGAGTTCTCTTTACATGTTTCCTAAAATTCGAAATGTAAATTAAATGGAAAAACTGTAAGTTGGCTACTATATTTCACTAATCTCATTCTTTACCATTTCATTAAGCTATTGATGCCAGATACTAGTAAAATTCTAGAACGATTGATAATTAAAAACAAATCTTGCAAACACACAGAGCATGCGGAACTAAGTTAATTTTTTAACAGTTGTGCTTCTGCTTAATTTTGAAAGCATAAGTAACAAAAATGTTTAGCAAACCACTATTTTTACTTGGAAGCTAATATTTAGTAGCTTCTACTCACTGATACTCGACAGCTAGTGAATCCATTCCATAGCAATTGCGGTAAAAGTGGATTAAAAGCTAAAGCACTTTAATCTCAAGTAGCAAGTGATGGGAACTTCATGAGGATAATGTTTGTTAATCCAATCACAATTTTAGTTAAGATATGAGTGAAACTCATGGCATAACTGACACTAGAGAAAGCCTAATCATAAAGAGCTTATTCGCATAGAACAGCATATTAAACAGTTAAAAGAAGCATAATTATTCAAAAAAAATAATAACAAAAGAAAAAGGGTGGTTTAGCAATTAGCAGTAGCATGCTTACCAAAGAAGTATAGTAACTGGCAGATAAAGGAGCGCATTGTATACACTGACATGGGACCCAAAGCAAATTGCTACCAGCATCCAATGCTACAAGAAACGAAACGTTCGGTGTCCCTATATCAATCCACGTGTAATGTAACCTAAATTATCACAAAATAAATTAACAAATAAAAAGCCAATTAAAATTATTTATTACTAAAATATCCCTAAAAAACTCTTTCTTCTTTCTCATCTCAGGAACCAAACAAAGCCAGCGAATTTCACTCACCAGTAAAACTGATTTCCGAAGAAATGAGTTTTGCTTCCTTGAGAAGGATACAACAATTGATTCTGGGACGAGTTATTACTATTGCCATTATTGTTCTGTGACTTCACACTCATTTTCTGCCGTTTCACATCGTTACTCAAAAGCAGCTCCAAGTAATCAACGCTGTTCTTCTTCGGCCACGAATCAGCAATTGACAAGTTTCCACTTTTCGAAATCCACCTCTCCTTCGCTTCATCGGAGAATCTGTGAACCAGCTTCGACGAAAACGACACCGCATTCGATCCTTCGAACATGAACCAACCAAACAGCAAAAAAACCGCCACACGATTCACCATTTTGTTCGAAAGGAGAGTGAGTGAGCTCTGAGCTGTGTTTTGTAGTGTTTGCACAAAGCTGATAGAGCAAATAGACTGAGGGTACGGGTAAAATTTATTATTTAAATTGATAGAATAAAATGTAATAGATGAAATGAAATGTAATAAAAAATTATTGAGGGTTAATAATAGAAGGTAACTTAAAAAATTAATATTAAAATATTTATTATTTTTTTTAATTTTAGAATTTAAAAAGACATGATTTTTTTTTTTAAAGTTTTTATTTAAATTTCATTTTATTATTATTTATTATCAAATATTATATTATAATTTTCTGTTTTATTTTATTTTATTGGATTATATTTCCTTATAAATTAACGTTGTTATTGAGTGCGTAGTGCGCACTAGTTAATGCCAATAATGCGTTGCGTTTTTGGCTTAGAAATGTTTTTGTATTTAGGGTGCCTCACGTGAAAAACCTAGTACAAATAATATTTAATTAGTAGTGGCAGGTTGCTTAAACGGTAATAATCACACTGTGGGCCTAGGAGATTTTGAATTTTAAATATTTTGAAAAAGATAACGACGGTGATTAGTGAGGAATGGGCGACACGTGGGTTCACAATGGACACGTGGTTTGAATTGCGGATTCCAGCTCTGCCTTTCCTTGATTCCTTCTTTAGGGAATAGTAGTAGTAAATTAGGGGGAAATAAATTTCAAAAGGAAATTAGGGGGAAATAATGGAGCCCTCAATTAAAAATAACAGAGCTCAAAACCCAAAATCAAATCCCTCGGGACAACAAAAACCATACACAAGCCCATTTCTAAAAGATTTGTTGATAGTGATTTTCAATCCCGAATAATTATAACGTTTGCAGAGAGGTAGAATGAGTTTTTGACATTTAAACTTATGAATGTTCAAGATCTTCGTGAGGATGAGAAGTCAGACAAATAACCAGAGTCCTAGGCACAGATGAAGACCAACCCCATAAAGCGTATCCCACTTATCAGCTGCCGTCCAAAGAAAAAATGGACTGCTAAGCCTTGAGCAATCTGAGCCACCGTATCTTCATACATCTGATGTAGCGTGTTGGCTAACAAATCTACCTTTGTCTCTGTCCATGCAGATGAAGACTGACCTGAGGTCGTTAGGAGATATGTTTTGTGCTTGTAACAATAAGAGTGATATTTGGAGTAAGCCAACTGAGGCACGATCACATACTGACCGGCGTAAACACACACGTATAACGCAAGCGCACGTATCGTTCAAGTAGTATAAAAATATCGATCCCACGAGGACTTAATTCCTACTGTTGTTATTAATTATTGAATCTATTTATTTACAAATATCTAATTAAAGGGAGAATGGAATTGATTGCTTGATTGATTTGGTTGATTAAAGATTTGCTAAATAAATAAATAAAAAGATAAAAGAAAATACTAAAGAAAATAAAAGACGCAAAGATCCAGGGTTGTGAATCATTCTAATATCATTTAAAAGATGAAGTGATTATCTTAAAGTTGGGTAATATATTGATTTATTAACCTGGAACACTAAATTATGTGTAAGCCTCTGTCGATGGTCAGACACAAATACCCAGTTTAACCCAATTGAACCATATGTCTATGTCAATCAAATTATCTGGATTCATTAAGTTTAAGTTCCAATTATGGCTACCTCCGCCCGACAGGTATATTCCTATCCTGTAAGGAAATCTATTAAAGGGTTATCTATCCTCAAGGAAGATCGTGGGCTATTAAGTCTAAGGCTGAAACCTAAAATCTCTATGTCTAGTTCATTTTAGATTTACCATATCAATCTTATTGGTGATCAGACAACAATAAGCATTAAGCTTAAGACTTAATAAATAAACCTTTAAATTACCCAAACTATAAAATAATCTCTTATAAACCGGTGATATTAAAAATCATCACAACCTCAGAAAACTAACACATAACTAGGACTAGTAAATACATAAAAGTAAAAGACATAAAGGAAAAGCTGAAAAATAAATTACAATAAAATAAAATGTTAAGGTAAAATGAATTACTTTTACTACTACTAATTTAGATATCTCCCGTAAAATAATATATAAACTTGTGATAATTTACCAACCGACCAATCTGGCGGTATCCTGATTAAGTCAAATTAAGTCCAACCAGCCATTAAGGTGGAACCAAAAATAAATTTACCAACCGACCAGTCTGGCGGTATCCTTGATTAGTCAGGTTTAAACCAGATTAAAATTAAATTACCAACCGACCAATATAGCGGTATCCCTTATTAAGTCAATATTTTAAATAGTTAATATATTAATTTTAAGGGAGATTAATCTAAATAGCAACAGTAAAAGAATTACCTTTCACCCTAGCTGGGGAAGTTACAACATCATGGTGAATAGTAAAAAACTGTAAAAAGTAAAAAGTAAAAATTAAATTACTATTATTACAAAAAGTAATTAAAAATTATTTACAAAACTAAAAATTAAAAAACTAAAAAAAATAAAAAATAAAAATTCTAGAGAGAGAAACTCTCTCTTTAGAGAGAATTCAAGAGAGAGAGAGGTGTCTTTAAATCTGAAATTTTGCGCTGAATTTATAGGCGCAAATTTACTGTTTCAGCGTCGCGACGCCAAAGCCCTCAGTGTCGCGGTGCTGGATTTTGTCGACGTGGCACGATGAGGAGGCGACACGTAGCAAGGCGGCTGACTGTTTAAAGCGACACGTGTCATGGCGGCTGGAACTCAATTATTGTGATGACGTCATTGATGACGTGGTGATCGACGTGGCAAGGCGGCTGAAATCAATTGTCGGCACAATAGGATTGCGACACGTGGCGACACGTGTCACGTTCTGATTGGCGGAGGCTGACGTGGCACATTGACTTGGTTGACCTTGTGACGTGGCTGATGACGTGGCGTGACACATGGCGAAGTTGACTATTTGACCGCTGACATGGCTGATGACGAGGCGACACGTGTCAAGTATGAGTGTCGGCAGCATATGATGATGACACGTGGCACGGCGCACGTCAGCAGATGGGATGTGATGGTGACACGTGGCACGACGCATTTTAGCAAAGTCAAACTTCTCAAATTGTTGACCGTTGACCTGGTGCACGTTAGCAGATTCGGCTCACGCTGGGCGTCGCGGCGCGCAATGCTTCAGCGTCGCGACGCGAAAAAGACTAAAATATCCATATTGACGCATTTTTGTCCGGTTTTGCCCCAAATTACCTCCAGTGCTGTCCAAACTTTATTTATCTGCAAAATAACAATAAAACACATCAAAACGTTCACAAAACTCAAGAAACTATACAAAATATTAAGTTAAATGAGTGAGAAATAGTGATATAAATACCACTCATCACACCCCCAAACCTAACATTTTGCTAGTCCTCGAGCAAAATACAAAATAAAATAATAAAATTTAACTAAGCCACTTTCGTAGGGATCACGGTTGCATTTAGCATATGCAACAAGCCTTTACACCCCTAGGTGTCCCTAGTGGACGAGTGTAGTCTCGTGAGGGTTTACAGCAATGATACCCACAAACATTTTACAAAAGTAAAAAGTTAGTAAAGCTAATGCACACAAAAGCAAAAAGACAAGCGAAAAGAGAATAAAGAAGTTAGTGACTAATCAGGTGAAAATTCTACTCCAAGTTACTAGTTGTTTTGTTTCTTTCTAAATTACCGAATAAGTAAAATCTCCGATTATTTTTACCATTCTTCATATACACAGCCAACAAAATATTAATCAACTCATTTTTGCCCACAACAGTCATAAGTGCAGTTGATAAGAGAGTAATATTTTTGTCCTAAAGTTCTATCAGATTTCACATCTTTCTGTAGCAATGGAATAATTTTTCTGATTTTTCTGATTTTTTCTTTGATTTTTTATATTTTTTATTTATATACAATACATTCCGTCTATGTAGCGAGCTTTGGGTCGGTGGCTCCCAAACCAGTTGGCTTTAGGGCACTAGGTGTTAAGACACCCCTACGAACTTAATTACTCAGACTTCAGATATATATATATTTTTGCAGCATCTTCGATCCATGTAGCGAGCTTTGGGCCAGTGACTCCCAAACCAGTTGGTTTTAGGGCACTAGGTGTTAAAACACCCTTACAGACTTAATAACTCGGATCTCGGACGTTTTTTTTTTTTTTTTTATTCCATCACTATTTAGAGATGCTTCCTCCAATTAAACTATAGCACTGAATATTACAAACTTTTCAATTTTAGCTCATGTCTGTATGTTTCCATGTATGTTGATAATATCTGCCAACTGAGCATAAGAAAATCCATTTTAGTCAGTGTTAAGGAGAATTCACAAATTAAATAATTAAAAAGGAAATAAACAAAAAATAACTTGTTTCAAAAATAAATGGGTTGAGATACGTATCAGGAGTGAAAACTCCTTACTCGGCTATCTCCTACCAATTCCACCTTTTAGTCAAAATAAAAACACAAAAATGCAAAATATTTTTGTAATTTTTGAAAAAATTTCAATTTTTTTGTATTTTTCGAAAAATTTTGAACTAAAAATAAAAATAACACACATACTAAAAACAAAGTATTAATCAACTAATTCTATCCCCAAACCTAAATGAGACATTGTCCCTAATGTCTTAAACAGTAGAAGAGTGTAGATGATAATACCTGGTGAACTGAAATTTTACAGGAAAAATTACCGATTAAGATTTTTGTCCAAATTACGGTTCTTACCATGATTGCTATTTGACCATTTTTCATTAAAAAATTTGGCAGAATTACCTCTAAAAACTCAAAATTTCCCCAAAATTTACCCTAAAAAATTTATCAATACACAATGCCCAACTTCGGTATTTTTCAGAAAAATCCGGCAGAGTCTCCCCTAAATTTCTGATTATCCAACACAACCTAAATCTATCAAATGCCACAAACACCCCAATTCAACTCTTTGCCCCCACGACTACGAATCAAAATTCAATCAACACTTCAACACGTTGTAATCCAATCCACAGTCAACCAATTCACAATTCAATTTTTCAGTTTACCCATTTACCAAATCAATTTTTTATCAAATCATTACCGTAATTTCAGTTTTGATTTTGGCAGTGGTGGTACTCTCGGCAGTGAAGATTCGGTGGCTGTGATGGTGAAGGAAGGTGTCGGCAAGGATGAAAATGGTTTCGGTCTCGACGGTGGTGGCTAATACTCGGCTAGACAGTGGCAGTTAGGTTCGGAAATGGGCTGGTTTGTCTCAATTCAGGTAGCTCTCGGTCGGTTTGGGTGTGTCTCGGCTTGGTCTCGGCGGCTAGAGTGATGGGCCGAATCAGTTGCTGGCAGTGGAGGTCTCGGCTTGCTTCTCGATTTTGGTTGAACTTTGTCGAATCTATGGTTGGCAGTGGTAATTGAAACCGGCGATGGTGAAGGTCGGCTCGGTGGTGGTTCACAGCTTCTCGGTTTGGTCTCAGGTGATGGCTTCTGGTTTCAGTTTGGTCGGCTGTGGTTGATTCCGGCGATGTCTCACGGTGGTGGATGAAGGCTTCGGCTTGGCTTGGTGGTGATCCAATTCCAGCGATGCTCAGATCGATCTCTGTTTGGGTGGATCTCGGCGATGGTGGCTCTGCAGAGAGTGAACTCGGCGATGGATCTCTCTTTGATGGTGGTTTGACACGGCTCGGTTTTGGTCACGGCAATGGGTGGATCTTGGTGGTTTCTCACGGTGTGGATTTCGGCTTTTGTGGTTTCGTCATGGGTTTCTGGTTGGCCGGCTCGGTGATTGTGGTTTCTGTGGCTGGTTTTGAGTTGTCTCGGCCTTGGCAGTTCGGTGATGACGATTGATTTCGAAGAAGAAGATGATGATGGGTTTGATAGATATCGGTTAAAGGCTTAGTATTTGACTTGGTGAAGGTTGTGGCTGTGGGTGTTGCAGAGTTTGAAGATTTGAAGAAGATGAAGAGTGAAAGGAGATGCTGTCAGCGCCCTGTTTTGTGTCTATGAATCGAGTTAGTGTCGCGACGCTGAAAATTGCCTAGCGTGAAGGAGATGCTTTCAGCGTCGCGACACTCGGTTCTTTAGGTTTAGGGTTTTGACTCGGGATTTTTTTTTTTTAACAAAATCATGTCTTGTGACTGATAGATCCATAGGGATGCGTCTCAAGAGATGTCTCCTTACTTTGCCGTCTCCTGGATCAACTTTGTATCTTCGTGATTTTGTCAAATTTTTATTTTGTGAAAATCCCGCTTGCACTGGCTTTCTTGTTCTGAAAAATTCCGTTTTTATTTTTCCTGCAAAACTAACACACAAAATTAAAAAATTCACACAAAATAAATTACAACAAAATTGCATGGGTTGCCTCCCTGCTAGCGCTAAATTTTTCGTCTTCAGCCAGACGTGAATGAAATCTATTTGTCAATGAGGTTTCAATGTTGTTTTGGATGTCCGATTAAAGACAATCCCGTGAGCGTTGCTTTTGAAGGGTCTCTTCCAACGGTAAAATGGCAAAAATAATTTTGTCTCATTCAATGCTCGTGCCACCTTTTTTACTTTTGTTGCTCCAGTGGTTCCTGAAAAGAAAGAAAGAAAATTAGGAGGTCTCGTATGGTGCTTGACTTGAAATGGAAGTTCCATTTTGTCAAGCTTCTGGGTGATATCTTTGATTGTACTCCCCAAAACAGCGATGTTTTTCCTGAATGCTCTGGATCTTCAATTTGTTCTGTTTCTTGCTCCACCTGAGGATGAAAAGATGAATCAGACATTAGGTCTTCATCCTCTGATTCGGGTGAATTGATTGGCTCGAGTAGATCTTCTTCAAACATTTTGGTAAAGCATGCTCCAAGATATTCATTTTGAGGATTCAGAATTCTATCCTCAATTTTTGATGCAGTTGGTACAAATATTTCAGCTTCATCATCGTTAGAATCTGAATAATAAAAATCAAAACGAGACTTTGCCAGTTCGGGCTCCTGAACTGATACATCTGGTTGTTGATACTGTTCAGCCTCCTCCTCTGTTGAAGTGTCATTGTGAAATGATTGGTACTCGAAGGCTTCATCAGTGTCATCTGAGAATGGTTCTTGAGGTATATAGTTCTGGTTTTCTATTAATTGTCTGATCTGATCTGTCATTCTCTGTATGGATTCTGTGTTACTCTGAACTTGTGCATCAAATTGAGCTGTCTGTTCTTTGAACATGTGAATCAATTGATCTTCCTCTGATGGTTCTGGTTGTTGGTAATGATCAAAGGTAGATGGTGGATAAGATGGAAAATGTGGCTCTGTGAAATGTGATGGCTCATTATACCATGAAGGATCTTGATAGATTTGCCGCCCTGGATGGTAGTTGTATTCGCAATAATCGCTTGGGTGGTCACCATTACATATGTCACATCTCCACATTGAATTCTGTTGAGCAAATGTAGTATTGCTTGGTTCTGGCATCCAGTGATAATTGTTAGGCTGTACAACAGGCCTCAGAAAACCGGACTGTTGCTCCCAGATTTGGGGTGTATCTTCTTGTAAAGCACGTAATCTTTCAATCTCCCAGTAATGTTCCATTTTTAAGTCACCTGAAATCAAAAGAAATAAATAAAAATTACAGATAAAAATAAAGAAAATTAGATATAAATAAATTAGATAGCTTCAAAATTAACAACTCAAGAAATATAAGTCCCTGGCAACGGCGCCAAAAACTTGACCGGCGTAAACACACACGTATAACGCAAGCGCACGTATCGTTCAAGAAGTATAAAAATATCGATCCCACGAGGACTTAATTCCTACTGTTGTTATTAATTATTGAATCTATTTATTTACAAATATCTAATTAAAGGGAGAATGGAATTGATTGCTTGATTGATTTGGTTGATTAAAGATTTGCTAAATAAATAAATAAAAAGATAAAAGAAAATACTAAAGAAAATAAAAGACACAAAGATCCAGGGTTGTGAATCATTCTAATATCATTTAAAAGATGGAGTGATTATCTTAAAGTTGGGTAATATATTGATTTATTAACCTGGAACACTAAATTATGTGTAAGCCTCTGTCGATGGTCAGACACAAATACCCAGTTTAACCCAATTGAACCATATGTCTATGTCAACCAAATTATCTGGATTCATTAAGTTTAAGTTCCAATTATGGCTACCTCCGCCCGACAGGTATATTCCTATCCTGTAAGGAAATCTATTAAAGGGTTATTTATCCTCAAGGAAGATCGTGGGCTATTAAGTCTAAGGCTGAAACCTAAAATCCCTATGTCTAGTTCATTTTAGATTTACCATATCAATCTTATTGGTGATCAGACAACAAGAAGCATTAAGCTTAAGACTTAATAAATAAACCTTTAAATTACCCAAACTATAAAATAATCCCTTATAAACCGGTGATATTAAAAATCATCACAACCTCAGAAAACTAACACATAACTAGGACTAGTAAATACATAAAAGTAAAAGACATAAAGGAAAAGCTGAAAAATAAATTACAATAAAATAAAATGCTAAGGTAAAAGGAATTACTTTTACTACTACTAATTTAGATATCTCCCGTTAAATAATATATAAACTTGTGATAAATTTACCAACCGACCAATCTGGCGGTATCCTGATTAAGTCAAATTAAGTCCAACCAGCCATTAAGGTGGAACCAAAAATAAATTTACCAACCGACCAGTCTGGCGGTATCCTTGATTAGTCAGGTTTAAACCAGATTAAAATTAAATTACCAACCGACCAATATAGCGGTATCCCTTATTAAGTCAATATTTTAAATAGTTAATATATTAATTTTAAGAGAGATTAATCTAAATAGCAACAGTAAAAGAATTACCTTTCACCCTAGCTGGGGAAGTTACAACATCATGGTGAATAGTAAAAAACTGTAAAAAGTAAAAATTAAATTACTATTATTACAAAAAGTAATTAAAATTATTTACAAAACTAAAAATTAAAAAACTAAAAAAAAATAAAAAATAAAAATTCTAGAGAGAGAAACTCTCTCTTTAGAGAGAATTCAAGAGAGAGAGAGGAGTCTTTAAATCTGAAATTTTGCGCTGAATTTATAGGCGCAAATTTACTGTTTCAGCGTCGCGACGCCAAAGCCCTCAGCGTCGCGACGCTGGATTTTGTCGACGTGGCACGATGAGGAGGCGACACGTAGCAAGACGGCTGACTGTTTAAAGCGACACGTGTCATGGCGGCTGGAACTCAATTATTGTGATGACGTCATTGATGACGTGGTGATCGACGTGGCAAGGCGGCTGAAATCAATTGTCGGCACAATAGGATTGCGACACGTGGCGACACGTGTCACGTTCTGATTGGTGGAGGCTGACATGGCACATTGACTTGGTTGACCTTGTGACGTGGCTGATGACGTGGCGTGACACATGGCGAAGTTGACTCTTTGACCGCTGACATGACTGATGACGAGGCGACACGTGTCAAGTATGAGTGTCGGCAGCATATGATGATGACACGTGGCACGGCGCACGTTAGCAGATGGGATGTGATGGTGACATGTGGCACGGCGCATTTTAGCAAAGTCAAACTTCTCAAATTGTTGACCGTTGACCTGGTGCACGTTAGCAGATTCGGCTCACGCTGGGCGTCGCGGCACGCAATGCTTCAGCGTCGCGACGCGAAAAAGACTAAAATATCCCTGTTGACGCATTTTTGTCCGGTTTTGCCCCAAATTGCCTCCAGTGCTGTCCAAACTTTATTTATCTGCAAAATAACAATAAAACACATCAAAACGTTCACAAAACTCAAGAAACTATACAAAATATTAAGTTAAATGAGTGGGAAATAGTGATATAAATACCACTCATCACATACACCTGAGGAAGTTTTATCAGAAACAAAGAAATATAGGGAGATAATCATTAGAAGATATAAGCGGGAAGAAAATCATAACAGTTCAAACTTTTATTAAGGGAAACTATTGCTCAATATTCCTAAATGCCTATAACTAAAGCGGCCAATGAACTTAATGTTGGCTTGACCATTTTGAAGAGAAGGTGAGGGAAGTAAAGACATCTCTACCGACCTGACCTGTTAATAGGATCAAGGAAGAGTATCCCGCGTTTTGGTACACCGACCCAGGGATATAAACCGGGGTTGTAGCAGTATGCTGACGTACAGGCGACGTAAGCCCTAAACGGAATTTTAAGCCTCACAATGGCTGCTGAGATAGGAATAGGTCAGCGGCTAATGGGATGGAAGATGGCATCAGACTTGTCCACTGACACACGAAACCGAGTGAGTGGTTAGAATACAGGTTGGCACATGGGCGGAGTGTGTAGCAGTTACCAAAAAATTGTGAATTAATGAGGTTCATATGGCAGGAAGTGGTTGTGTCAAACGACAGAGCTACTATTTATAAAGTGACTGGGGAAATGAGCCTATACAATGATAACAGGGTAACATGGCTGAAGTCACGAATTGGTGTAATAGCGGATCTGGACGCACTGTATAAAGAGGTTGAAGACTCCGATGGAGGTGCTCTCATTTTTTGGTTCGAAAAACTCTATGTCTGGCTAATTATTTTCTAGCACTTGGTAGCATTTACTCAACTTGTAAAATAGAGAAAAAAAACTTAGTGTAAGTGAGAGATAATGAGGTCGGTCTGACCCGATGTGGTAATAATTTTTTTTTTCTTTGTTCCCGTTAATGTAGGTTGGATTTATTCTGCCGAACCACTTAAACCATTGTCTTATCTGTGTTTTCTGATTTATTTTTCAAGTTTGCTTTGGTTCCCAACTAACCAAACAAATCACTGTTTCGGTGAGGTTTGTTCGAGGAGTAGTTTTTCCTAAATTACCCTTGGAACGAAAGACAGTCGTCAACAGTTGGCGATGTCTGTGGGGAATCGGTACGAAAATTGACAAACATACAAAACGATGGCATGAGACGGAAACCATAGAACTTCAGAGGCTTTTACGACCGAATGAATGTAGAAAATGGAAGAAACTTTGCCAAACGAGAGAGAAGATGCTCAAATGGAGAGGGAAACAACTCAAACCTTCATGAAGACTATGTTGGAGAAGATTAAGAAGTTAGAGAAGAAGGCATGAGTGAGAGGGGAATAAGGTCATAATAGAAGGATGAAGGAGATAACAAGGCGAAAAATGATCACCGAAGTAGACGGAAGTCAATGAAATGGGAAGAATAACACCTAGAGAATGAAATCTGTAGTCATTGCCAACATTGTGCCAACCGAGGAGCCGTGGGAAGAAGAATAGGGCAGACAAACCCATGAATCGTCCAACAATAGCCCGTGTTTCGAGAAGAGTGATCTGGGACGGTGACCAGAGGAGAGGCGCGAGGTACCAAGTTAAGAAATGTACTACGCTCGTGGTGGAGGGCGTGAGAAGACCCTTGGACGCAAGCATAGCAACTCCGAGAGCCAAATGAAGAGTTGGTTCTATAATGAGATGAAAGAGTATGGGGAAAATGTGAAATGGGGGACGCGAAGTGACCAAGATGTGGAGACACCATCCCCTTTCACGAAAGAAATTAGATCTACCATGCCCATGATGTATGTTTATAAGAGCAACATAGACTCCAAGTCCCACATCGAGAAGTTTGTCTTGTTGATGAAAATTCATGGGATGGTAGGGGAGGACATCTGCAAGGTATTCTCATTGACTCTATGAGGATTAGCCAACTTGTGGTTCAGAAATTTAACCTCGGGAAGTGTTAGCAGCTTCTCCTAACCGAGGAAGTCATTTGTACGCCATTTCAAAGGGGCATGCGTACCAAATAAAATGATGGGGTCGTTGAGGTTGATGAAGTAGAGAGACAACGAGCCTTTGAAAAGCTTTGGTATTATAGGTCGGGGTGTATGAGTCCCCGAAAGTGCTAGAAAATTTTAAGGGAGCCCTCAGGGTCGGGAAATTATGGTCCCACCTAAGGATCCAGGAGATACCGGACTATGCTGCGACCTTTGAGCAGACGAGGAAGTTTTGTGTTAATGGAGGAAGAGGAAAAGATCGCTCGAGTAGGAGCTGTTCAGATGTCGAAAGCGCCTAGGCCGGAAAATTGGCGTGTTGTGAGCATGGACCTAAGGAGACTGGTCCCCAAGCAGAAGGAGTCAAGGTCGATACCTCAGAATAATCCAACACATGAGAGAAGGCCACCTATCTAGGTCGCCGGAGGGATGACATACACAGTCTTAAACAGACCAATGTCCCATATAGCTCGGGAAATCCATGATAAAGGCATACTAACTAAGACCAACCCAAAGAAGTTTCTAATTGAGAAAATAGACGACATGACTTATTGTGTGCACCATAATATGAGGGGACATGCCGCAGAAAGATGTAAAGACCTGCATGAGTGATAAGTGTGAAATTTACACACCCATTCTTGCATCCTCAGCTTATTATTTTGTTAGATTCCATGTAATTTAATGGTCTTTTGGAGTTGTTTGGTGTTTTGTTAATAGGAAACAGGAAAAACATGGATTCAGATTATTATACGGGCTTTGAGAGTTAACAGATGCAACTGAATCACTGAAGGAAGCAAATAAGGAGAAAACAAGGTCAATCAGAAGTCAAGGTTGGTGCCGCGGCGCCAACCTACTGGCACTGCGGTGCCAGACGCGTCCCATACTAAATCCCGAGACTCAGGCGCCGCGGCCCCAACATGCAGGCTTCGTGACGCTGCGAAGAGATAAAAAATTACTAGGGTTTTGCAAAAAGAAAGAAAATGGCTGCATGATTTTCTTATAAATTAGCCACTACGT
Organism: Zanthoxylum bungeanum; assembly: GCA_019454045.1. Taxonomy (NCBI): domain Eukaryota; kingdom Viridiplantae; phylum Streptophyta; class Magnoliopsida; order Sapindales; family Rutaceae; genus Zanthoxylum; species Zanthoxylum bungeanum. The sequence continues at coordinate 38,069 of SKCR01008839.1, read as the reverse complement.
CCAACTCAGAGGGAGGCTAATACACAAAAAAAAAAAAAAAACACATATTTTTATAGAGATCCAAGGAGGATGATTGAAGAGAGAAAAGAGGAGATGAATGCGGTGACGTCCGAAGAGGAAGAGATTCAATTCAGGTTTTATCTTCTTGTTTCTTTCTTAGAACTCTAATGATTTCCATTAGATTCATAACTTGTTTATTATTGTTTTTATCTATTGTCATGAACTAAACTCCTTAATTCTGGAGAATGATGTAATTGATTCTTAAACCTTGTAATTATTTGTCAATTTTTTATGAAGTTTTATTGAGTTATTTATATTTTTTTGAGTTTAATGCCTTGTGTTTGCTGGCCACAAATATGATGATATATGTTTAGAATATATCACTCAAGAGAGGGGATTTTGAATGGACCTAGAGAATATGACTTAGGAGTTTTATAGAGTTCGAGAGAATATATAAGTTCCTTTGAAGTCGTTAATATAGAATCACAAAGCGTAATGAGTTGTTAACTACTAGATTTTTATAGAGATATCGAAGTCTATAGTTGATGATATTTTCACTGATGCTCGAGAGAGGGAGTGGATATTTTCGGAATCTTGAGTTATAAACAATATAACTGAACAATGATTAATTGGCATGACAAATACATAGACGACAACTATGTGAAATCAGGATCTAGAATCTTTATCGTATTAGTCTCTCCTATATAATTATTTTTATATTTATTTATTAAAATCTTTATTATTTGTTTTCTAAATAAATTTAGGATTATCAATTGTAGTATTTAGTGCGAGTTAACGTAATCCATGTGGGTTTGACACTCTAAACTCATTTATACTAAACCTTGACACCGTACACTTGCGGTACGATATAAAATATCACAACAAGGAGCAAGTGGAAGACTTGGTAAGGAACGACTACATGAATGAGTACATAGACTACGAGGCTATGAAGGCCAGGCAGCGCCGATAGCGATAGTCATCAGGGAGTAGTAAGAGAGGCAATATGCAAGGTGTACTCTATCAGTTTCCATAGTGCCTCCTGCTTATTATGCTCATTTAGCTGCTTTTCGGGCTCATTATTATATGAAGGGTGATACAACTGGGATGGATCCGTAAGTGGGAATAGAGGGAGAAATAATCAGCTATAAAATTGGAAGCCCAAGGTTAATCATAGAGACAACTTATTCCATTATTCCGCGAATAAACAAGTGAAGAAGCGTCGTCAGAAGTCCCCATATAGGATTGAGTTGTTGAATGAAATGCAATGTCAGGAGTTGGAGATTTATTGGTTTCTTTTACTCATTAGTGCTAATGCCGAACAAGTTCCTCCTAAAGAAATTGTGGCTGTTGTTCGACCTGTCAGTCTTCTCGTTCTCCAAAGGGCTTTGTTCAAAAGACATTGTTAAAAATTATTCAGAAATACGAAGGAAATATTTTCAATAGAGCCTCTTTTAGAATGACCCTCAAAAAGTTGTAAGATGAGTAATAGATCCCCTGAGTTGAATAAGATTTTCCATTTCTCAAATAAAAACTCATTCATCTATGCTTGTTTATTATTTGAGCGGGAAATGCATGTTTAATATGTTAGGGTTGGTGCTCAGAGTGCCAATCTGGATCGTATTTATGTCCGATTTATAAATAGTGCGATTACGTTTTCCATAATATTACTTAATAAATGGTAGCACCCCTTGTATTTTATACATTTATTCAATCTAATTACGATTATATATCTGATTATGATTAGATCGAAACTAAATTTGGTTTAATGATACATGTATATAAGACAAATACCCTATGATTTACAATATAGTGCGCAGTTACAACGTAGTTTGTAATTGACATTGGGAAGTGCATTATAAGATGTATATCCTTAAATAAAGTTCCTGGTCAAGATTTATTAACACGGGTCGGTTAGTAAAATCCACTGAGACCAGTACATGTCGTATATCGTGACTTGGTCTGATGGTTTGTCCCAATGAACCATAAGTCTTGAGAGGCTCGTATAGACATGTAGGTGTTTATTTGATAAATACTGAACGACTCACTGAAGATTTCCTAATAGATGGTACACAAACGTCAATAGGAATCTGTTTGAGTTGAGCGAGCATAGTGGTCATTTGACTTGAGATACCACAATGGGATATATGAGTTATCCTCCACCCTTTGATGGCAGTCATGTCACCAATCTATTCATGATCAGACCTCCGCTTATTCGTTGGGTGTGGACTGATGCTCATGATATCCAGTGCGTATCAAGTTAGGATCTGTCAGTCATGTGTACAGGGCATAAGCATCCTCACGTGTTTACGATCTAGTAAATCCATGATCGTGGTATAAATTCGGAAATCAGTTCCGAGTGTTATTTAGAGATCGTAAATTAAAAGTCGATTATATTATACCGAACGAGTTTGACGTTCTTATCTATACCCCAAGTATAATATGGATAGCCTGTGACAGAGGGATTATACGTATGCAATGACCTCGGCTTGTATAGTTTAGCGAGATTATTTGTGGTCGTCATAATCCATGAATGAGTGAATTATGGACACGAAATTGGATTTTGTGACGGATAAACCTAAACTTAGAGAGTCCCACAATATGAAGTGTACTCGTTGAGCACTTGGGCAACGCAATATGAATAATATGTGAGTTAATTCGAATCATTTAATCGGTTAAACGTTAACACATGCATTAAGGGATTTTGGCCAATCGTAATTATTGTGTATTTGTATTTGATACATACTACGATTAGATACACATTATTTATTCGTCAAATGAGATTTTGACACATGCCATAAATATATTTATTTGTTATTTATTGTAAATAAAAATACATATATAATAATAATTTAATTAATTGATTATATAGATATTTAATTGTTAAATATTTAAATGATTAATTAATTAAAAAAATTCATAAATGTTATGAAAATTGCCCAATTATTATTGGTTTACATGGAATGATTTAATTATATTTTATGTGTGTAATTTTGATTGGATAACATAAAGTTAATTATAATTTAATTTAATTAAATTGCCAAATGATAAAACTACCCCTAAATAGTCAATCATCCCTAATTTTAAAAGTTAAAATTTTTTCATTTGCTTCTAATGGAAGCTCTTGGCCGAATACCACCATGAAAAAGCTCTCAATCTTTGGTTTTAAGAAACCATGGAAGAAAAGAAGAAAAGAAAAGAAAATGCTTATGAAAAACAAGGATTAAAGTTAATTATTCAACTCCCTAAGTTTAGAAAATTTGTTTCATGTTTCTTGATGATCTTATGAGATCTAGGGTTTCTTATTTTCCATAAAAAATTGGGGCTTTTTGGATTTGGTGGATGAATTGGAAGTATAGTGCATGTGTGAAGTGTGTTTGGATGAAATTATTGTAATTGTTTTCCAAATTGATCATTTGATGATGAGTTTCTATTCTAGAGTATTATTACCACTCTTGTAACACCTAGAATTATTCTTGGGTGCTTCATGTATGGTGACTTTGATTGGTGTTGTGGATTAATTGGATTAATCATGAAATTTGGTAATTTCGGTTTCTGGATCAGATCTGAGTAAACTGGAAAATTTGTAATAAATTTGATGTCATATGAATGTATTGTATGTGTTTTGGGAGTTGGAAAAATTGCCGGAAAGTGTTTCGGAGTTGAAATAAGCGAAAACGGTGAAAAACGGCGTTATTATGTGACTTTTGAGCCAACATGGTGATGGCTGTCCAAACAGTGAGTTCGTCACTGTTCGGACAGCTCATGAACTACCCTAACATTATTGGGGCTGACCTGGGCATTCCCCATAAGTGTCGAGTGGTCGATTCGGTCAAAAATGCATTTTGCATCATTTTACGGAAAAACATTTTTCATAAAAGTTTCGCGACGTTTCATATATATTTATGTCGCTATTTGATATCGAATAAATAGGTTTAGGTGAAATATGAATAAATTATTCATATTAGATATTGACTAATTTATTCGGTAATTTGAAAAAGTTTTAAATTACGATTTCGCCCGAACCGCACTTCCGCTGCGCCCATCGCTCGTCGCCCGAAACCCCACCAAAAATGGTATCAGAGCAGGTCTGATGCTTCATCCATTACATTATTCATGCTTTATATTTGATATTTAAACCAATTTTAATGTTCACACATGCATATAATCTATATATGTTTCTTGACTTTTCGGTTCTACGCTAACGGAAATGTAACGAAAATTTAATGGTTAAATTGAGTTATATTTTCTATAGGTAGAATTGAATTGTTTAGAAAATGATTTAGATTAAAATTCTGTATTTGATGTAGAGTATAACTTCCTGAGGAAAATCCCCGCTTAGAAATAAGGCTGTAAAGTGACGTGTATTGGATACATGTTTCTTGGTCTGTCTTGTCAGTACGGTTTATGGGTATCTTTCTATAACTATATCTGAGATCGTGCCAAAGATGTGAGGGTGTAGGTTATGGGATTTTATCCATGCCGGTTGTATATTGATACTAGACAAATTCAAATGAATGTGGAAATCCTGAACGTGCCAAAGCTGTCAGTACTACATCGGTAGCTTGAGTTTGTCATTGACAAGTGAAGCCTTGATACGCCTCCTTGTGAACGTGCCAAAGTTGTCATAACAACAAATGGTCAGGACCAAAATCAGGAGTCACTGGTGAGTGATTGACAATGAGTTGTCTACCTAATAAATATACGTAGGCGAGATCGTGCCAAAGCTGTGAGTCGAAATATATTCATGGGATCCTACTCTCACTATGGAATTCGATTTAATTATTGAATTCCCATTGTCCGATGGGGATTACGGTATTACGTAAAGTAGTGAGAAACACTGCTGGGTTAAAAATCCATAACTAAGGCAGTGCGTAATTTTATGGAAAATTCTGCTTCGTTTTTCCTTTTATTCTATATTGTTTATAGATTTATACTTCTAATCCACTGCATGCTTATTACTTGAATAGTTTTTTCTGACTTTACTTATGGTTGCGTAGTTTTAGAATAGGTTCTAGAAAGACAATATACTAAGATATTGTTAGATTAGTTTCACATTATCAGGAATTGTTGTTCCGATTTTCTTAAAAATCAAGATGGTTAGTGACTTAGTTACTAAGTCACGTTAAGTAATCTAAATAGATATATGTTTTAGGATATAGTTATCTAGTAAGAATAGTTTCTTATGCAGTAAGAATTGACTTGAATTAGTTCATGTCTCGAGATTCTTGACTGGCATTAAGAAAACCCATTTAGTATTTGTTTATCTTATAATGACATTTCTTGGCTTTAGTGACTTTTAGAAGTCATATATCTGACACAAATCAATTATTTGCAATTGTTGTGAATAATTGAACGTAAATTATGAAGCTAAAGAAATGAGATGCGTATAGTTGTGTATAGAGAAATATCGATTCTCACAATACGACAACTATAGGTATTGGATACCGGATCTCCCGTCTAGTTATTTAAAATAATGTTTAATAACTGTTTTGATATTTGATATCAGAACTTGTGATTATTGGATAGTTACTTGTTCCATATAAACAGTTGTTACATATTTTAATATGACTAGTAGTGTCATTAATGAAAAAATAAACATTAAGAGAATGTTCGGTTAACTAAATAACTTAGAACAATGTTTTATGAGATTTTATCATATAAGCATTAGATGCTTATTCCGTATGGTAAATGATGGTCTGATACGAGTTCACACCATGTATCCTTATCCATTTAACGAATATTGTATTCAGGATGTGATTAAATCTCATTTAACCAATGATTGTCATTAGACCACAGATTTATTAGACTAATACATTGGATGTATGTAGTTTAATGAATTAGTAATTGCCTTAGATAGTTTTCTTTACTGCGTAACTTAGTTAATGAATTTTCATGACTTAGTTGCGTGTTTCTAATAGAGAACATGTTGAACGTCTTGAATAGTTCGAGAACTTTCAATATGTTTCTGATGAAACACGGATATAATATTTTGACTGGTTCAAAGATATTCTATTTAAAGTATTGAAAACTATATCTTTGAAATTCATCGTGAATCTTTGAATTATTCAAAGATATTTGATATGATCAAACATATGAGTTTTAAGACAATTAGTTCTAAAGTTATTCAATCAATGTGATTCTTACTCAATATTATTCTTCTACGATTCCATGGTGATGGAATTGGTCAGTGGGAGTAATTGAATCTTATATGATTTGATTCGTTGATATTGAGTGCTACCGAATTAGTTTTTCAATACTCTTAGGGTTATGCTCTAGTAACACTAATTCATCTCTTTAACTAAGGTTCCATTCGTTCCTACAGTTACATATATGATATGTATAGAAAAAAATTCGAATCTTGAAAAGTTTGAGATTTGAAACTTTTTTTTGTATAATTGTTATATAATTAAAAGTACTTGCGTCTCGGAGGTACAAGTAAGGTTTATCATGTTGGACAATTATGACCCATAGCGTCACTATTTGTAAAAGACATTGTGGTTTTTGTACAAATTAACTATGTGACAATGAAAATTGCATTTTATCATTTTGTAATTTGATTACTTTAATATATAAATGATAAAAGTCCTTATGATTAGTTCCGGATTATAAGATATGAGAAAATATCAATCCATAAAATTTTAATCATTAAATATCCCTAGTCGTAGTATTATCGAGACTGGACATCGATAATGCGGAATATACTAGTATTGCACTCGTACGTGTTATGGAAGCGTAACGACATAGTTCTCATATATTTAAGTATTGGATACTTATGCAAGTGTGATATGAGGTTGTGTTTACCGATGATATGGAAACAGCTTCGCTCTGGATAGACCCCACAGAATCCCATTGGTAGTATGACTATGTGTCTATGGGAATCCGCATCAGGGTAGGTGTATTTGGTCTTAACATGAGACTTGCATCGCTAGTACTTGCAACAATCAATACGCTTTGGTTTTGGTCGTCCAGGAATTTAACAGGTTATGTGTACGCCTCTTCTGGGTTTATTGAGAATCGTAGTGTATTGGGTGTGATGTCAAGACGGAAGTATCACTTTAGTCATATGGAGATGATGATCACGTAGGGATACAGAACTGGTACTCTAATTGGTTGCAACCATCGAGATAGTATGACAAGGTCATGATTATCCGATTAAAGAGACTAGTTGCTTGTGATCCGATATATGCTTCGTACGGGGCAGATATTATTCCAGCCCCAGGCCTTGCATGTGACATCCGATACTAGATTGCAATACGCAATACTACAAATACTATGCCTGACATAGATTATATACTCCTTTAAGAATATTTCTAGAGAATTGGGTAGGCACGATGCTTTTCTAGAAGCCAACCATGTCTCATAAATCGGTAAAAACGTGGTACGAGGTACGCACGTGTTCGGATAGTCCGACGACCGGATTTACTGCCAATATATCCAGGGATCTCATGGGTCACTTCCCGAAGATTCACCGATGACGTATGATTCGAACATAATTAATCTAGGATTAATTACGGAGAGATTTTATTTGGGATAAAATACTATTTGAAGAGAGAGAACGATTAATTTAGAATTAATCGATAAAATAATATATTTGATATATTAAATGAAATTAGATTTCATAACGGAATTAAAATTAGATTTTAATTCGGGCGAACGAATTAATTTAGAATTAATTCGCGAGCAACGTGAATATTAATTTTGCTAGGCATAATTACTTAATTAAATTTGATTTAATTACGTCGCAACGGAAAATTCGTTAATTCGGAATTAACGAACCTGAGCCTAGGATGTATTGCGGGCCCACTCGGATTTTGAATCAAGTGGGGCCCACGTGTCACATCACTTGTCACTTTAGTTAACTTTAAGGTGATGAGTTTTGGTGTCACACAAAGTGAAAATGTGATAGACAATATACCAACTTTGGTATATCTTTCATTTTGATTTTTGAAATCAATACAAGTCAACAACACAACTTCATTACTTCTTTCTCTCATTCACGGCTTGGAGCAAGAATTTCTCTCCCAATTTTCTTCTTTGGCCGAGAATTACAAAGAAGGAACAAGGTGATTTTGTTGCAAAATTTCCAAGTGCTAGCACACCAAGGAATCATATCTAGGTGATAGGAAAACTATTCCCAATAGCTTGGAATCAACATCAAAGCTTGGAGCTTGGATTTCAATTTCAAAGAAGAGGTTGGAGGAAATTCTCAAAGGCAAAAGTTTTTGTATTCAACGCATCCTAAATCCGTTCGTTGTAAGTATATTTCCGCTATACTTCCTCTTATATTCACATTATTTCATTGCTTAAATTGATCTTTGGACACTTTAGAAACCCAATATTTCATTTATTCTATTTAATATAATATTATATTTTGTTTGATAGAATATCTTTTCTACGATCCCAAGTAATAAAATTATTTTATTATTTGGTGTGTAACATCAGATGTTGACGACTGTGGAAAAGATTTGACTTATTGAAGTCAAATGTGTGAGAGTGATAAACTATAATGGAACTACATAATTAATTAGATGAAAAAGACCCTTAGACAACTCCTGTATAAGTCCAATAAGATGTCAGAATCATTTGTGAAGTATTTGATACTTTGGTTCTGTTGTTTTCTTATCGAAGAAAATTATCATATAACTTATAGTGGGAGCGATATTTGATATCGATTTCGGAAATTAGCATTGATATTAGTATTCCTAGAACATGCCAAGGATCTAATAAGCATGTAAATGTGTTCATAAATACAAGATAAGTTACGGAATATACTTATAATGTACGAATTTGAGCTTTAAAATTTTGAGAGGAGATCTCCAAGATCCAAGCTTTAAGTGATGATTCCAACTCTTGAAGTAGTTTCCCTATCACCTTAGTTGATTTCTCCAAGTGCTAGCTTTGTTGATTTTGCAACAAAATCAAAGAGATCAAGGAGGCTAGTTCACGCCCATTGAGAGGTTCTCTAGGGGTTTTTCATTTCCAAAATGTGCTACAAATGTGTAGAGTGAAGAGAGAGAGAAGGCTTTTTTTGTTTTATTAAAGGGTTTTACCCTTTTACCCAAAACAATGTAGTTGGGGTAATTTGGTTTCACCTAAGCCAAGTGGTTGGAAAGTGAGTGGTTTTGGCATAAATGTCAACCACTTTCCAACCACCACTTCACATGTGTGACATGTGTGAAGTGTGCCCCACCATTTTGAATTCAAAACTCAAAATGTCTCTACGAACATTTACCGCGGCTCGGTTCCGTTTAATCCGATTAAACAAACTTTCGTCGCTAAATAATTAAATCTAATTTAGTTAAATAACAATGTCTCGCAAATATATATTACGAACGTCGTTTACGAATTAATTCTAAATTAATTTGTTCGTTCGTATTAAACTTCGACTTTAATATCTGATATATTAACTTTAGCCTATATGAATAAATTAAATAGAAAAATCAAATTTAACTATTAAATTTATTTTACCGATTAATTCCAAATTAATCACGTTCTCTCTTTTCCGAAAACATTTAATCCCAGATTAAATAATACCTCAATTAATCCCAGATTAATTTTCTCCATCTTAATTAATCCCAGATTAATTTTCTCTCTTAATTAATCACAGATTAATTCTAATTTAAATCAACTGTCATCGGTGAATCTTTGGGAAGTGACCCAAGAGATCCCTGGATATGTTGGCAGTAAATACGATCATCGAATTATCCGAATACGTGCGTACCTCGTACCACATGCTTACCGATTTACAAGACATGGTTGGCTTCTAGCAAAGCATCGTGCTTACCCAATTCTCCAGAAATATTCTTACTGGAATATATAATTTATGTCAGGCATTGTATACTTAGTATTGCGTATTGCGATCCAGTATCGAATGTCACGTGCTAGGCCTGGGGTTGGAACTGTGTCTGCCCCGTACGAAGCACATGTCGGATGTCTGGTAACTAGTCTCTATTATCGGATATACATAACCTAGTCATAATATCCCGATGACTGTAGTACTTAAGAGCACTAGTACCGTATCCTACGTGACATCATCTCCACTATGACTGGAGTGATACTTCCGTCCTGACATCACACCCAATACACTACGATTATCAATATACCCAGCAGAGGCGTACACATAACCGATTAAAGCCATGGACGACCAAAGATAAAGCATACCGACTGTCGTAAGTATTAGCGATGCAAGTCTCATGTTAAGACCAAATACACATACCCTGATATCGGACTTCCATAGACACATAGTCATACTACCAATGGAATTCCGAGGGGTCTATCCAGAGCGAAGCTGTTTCCGCACCATCGGTAAACACAACCTCTTATCACACTTGCATAAGTATCCAATACTTAAATATATGAGAACTATGTTGTTGTGCTCCCACAACGCGCACAAGTGCAATACTAGTCTATTCTGCATTATCGATGTCCAGTCTCGATAATACTACGACTAGGGATATTTAATGATTAATCCTTCGAGAACTGATACTGTCTCATATCATCTCAATCTAAGAACTAATCATAGGGACCTCCTATCATTTATATATCTAGGTGATCTAATCGTAAATGATGAGAGTGCAATCTCCTTGTCATATAGTTAATTTGTACAACAACACAATGATCTGTACTAATAGTGACGATATGGGTCATAACTGTCCAACAATCTCCCACTTGGCCTATAGCCAGTCACTCGAGTGTCTTACACCCGAACTATGTACGGTTCGCTCAAACCGCTGAGGAAAGATTTTCATCAGCGGATTTGAATGATTATCGTCTGATGCAATTTATTCGATCATCACATCGCTAGGATGTATGATCCGAACGAATCAGATGAATAGTCGAAATATATATCTGGATCGTTGATGAGACCATTAATTCTTTAGCTTGTGCTGACGCCTAGCTCAGCTGCTAACAGAACTATATCTAATCTAATTAGATTTATCGTCGACCCAAATGGCTTTTATTGCTGCCTTAGCAGCAACAATAACCCGCATTTGTTGTTTATTCGGTAAAAACATCTTGCTTGGAAGATTTCCAGCTTACTGTATCGTTATTCAAACTTTATAGTACCGTTTAGCGACTTAAAGTCGTTTTTATCGGTTAGGAAACTTGCCGCTGTGATCCCAGTCACTTCAAGTTCTCATTCTCCATAGATTAAGACATCATCCTTAGTTCTCTAAGATACTAACTGATGTTCTTAATATCAATCGAGTGACTATCACTTGGATTGACCTTTTTGTGAATCCATATGCTCAAAGCATATGAGACACCAGGTTGCGTACATTTTTCAATGTACGAGTTCTCGCAGAGTGTCAATAACCTCTAGATCTAACTCAGTAGATCTTTATTCCTAGAATAAATGTTGTTACTCCCAAGAATTCTTCGGAGAATTTTAATGAAAGCCAAGCTTTCACCGATCGTAATATGGGAATATCATTTCCAAGAAATGACATATCATCATTAATTAGGACATCATTGTCAGTGCGCTCCCACTAACCTCCTTATATACACAAGAATCATTTCATTTTGAATTAAGTCATACACCATTATGATTACATCAAAATGTTAGTTCCAAGAACGTAATGCTTACTTTAATCCCTCTATGGATCGAATAACCCGCAAACCTTGTTTGCTAGTTTTGGTACTACAAAACCGCCAGGATGTTGTAAACATCCTCCAAAATATTTCCTTTTCAGGAAAGCGATTTTTCGGTTCAGCTGCCATATTTCATAAATGAAACATGCAGCATCAGCAAGCATTATCCAAATGGATTTAACGTGGCAACATGTAAAAGATTTCGTTGTTATCAACACAATGTTGATAACGATACATTTCCGCTAAAAGCCTAGCTCAGTACGTTGGTATGCTGTCATCCATGTATGTCTTCCTTGAAGACTTATATAGTACCAATAGGCACAATGCCTTGCGGTACAACAACTAGTGTCCAAACATAGTTGATATACATGGAATCCATTTCGGACTCATGGCACTTTACCATGATAGGGAGTTGATACCTTGTATCACTTCCTCATACGTAGTCAGTTCGTATTCCCCAATAAGATTGACATCTTATGAGGTGAGATCAGAAACTCATACCCCAGGTTGTTTTCTGGCTCTCTCCGACCACCTACGCGGTTCTTGTGTATTCAAAGATTACGGTACAGTTTCATCCTTGATGAATTGTTTGTGTTCCATTAAGGACTTGGTGCCTTGAACAGTATAACTCCGATTTTTCATCGAGTTTTTTATCCTCCCACTTACCACTGCATATCGGTATTCCTCTTAGGAAAACCGCATGGTGAGCAACAATTACATTGTTCTCTAGTGAGTTGTATAAGTATTATACTTTGGTTTCCTTAGGATAACCAATTACATTAGGCACTTATCCAATTTGGGTTCTAGTTGGTATCATCCAACGTATGCCTAGCATTCCCAAATCATCAGGAGTGAGAAAACCCAGTTTCTTTCCTGTATATATCTAATATGAAATCTGTCAAACATATTTTTATGAAACCTTATTCAAAATAAGTATTGCACTGTTAATGTTTATCCCTTTTGATGGAAAATGGTAGCTCAGAGCGACTCATGATTAACCTTATCATGTCCAACAAAATTCGGTTTCTCTGTTCGGACACACCGTCAAAATGACGTGTTCCGGGAGGAGTCCTCAATGAAAGAATACTATACTCTTTCAAGTATATGAGAAACTTACTGCTTAAGTATTTTCATCATGGTCAAACCGTGATGTTTTAATACTTTAGCCGATCTATTCGTCTATTTCGTGTCGAAACTCTAAAAGTTTCTGATTTGTGTTTCAAAAGAAACATATAACTATAACGCGATGTCACATCCGTAAGGTCACGAAACATTCATATCCACCTCTAGCCTAGCTAGACATGGGCCCAATTGCTTCACTATGAATAGGGCTAACAAATCGGTGGTTCTTGCACTTTTACCAAATAAAAGGTATTTTAGGTACTTTACCTAATAAACTAGATTCGTAGACTTTATTTAAGTGGAATCAAATCCGTCCTAGTATCCACTCTTCAAAAGTGTGGATATACGAGTCTTGTTTAATTGTGTCCCAGACAACACTGCCACAAATAAGTCTCATCTGATCAAATCAGTTTGAGCTATTTGTTTGTCATATTATATGTTTGAGATTTATTTATATTCAAAATATAAATATTGTTATTCACATCTAATGTGTTTATCTCAATATCATCTTTATAAAATAAAACACATTTAATGTTCTAGAATATAAAGGTATACTCACAACGAGTTATACTCGATATAGAGATAATGTTTCTAGTCAAACTAGTTACATTATAACAGTTTCCTAATTTAAGTACACACCAAATGGTAGTTCCTAAACTTAGGTATCTACGGTTGAAATAGCGACTGTCGTCCCGTTTCCGATTCGCAGATTAATCTCATCTGAAGTCAGTATCCTGCTCACAGTAGATTCTGCACATCAATGCATATTTATGTATCACACTAAGTATTTAAAATCCAACTTTAATACTAGTAGTGAACATATTTGAAGTCAGAGCCTTGCTCGTCTTCAATTCCTTCATGTCTGCTTTGTCCATACGGCAGTCATGCTTCAATGACCCGTTTGCCAGAATTTAGGCAGACGTCTTGGGATATGTCATTTATCTTACTAGAAGATTATAATGATTTTGCCTTTGCCCTTTTTCACATTCCAGAAGTCTTTGGCCAAGCCTTGGCCTTCTAGAATATTGAAGTAAGATGCGCCTTGCGCTACTTGCCTTATTGCAAACTTTGGTTTTGTCTCCTTGAGAATGGCCATTAACTCTCCAAGAGTTATTAATTGCAATTTAATACTTCTAAGATCTAAAAATAGATCTATGAAGATCCTTCATCATATTTTAAGGATCTAATCCTTAGTTCTGATTAGGAAATTAAGGAGTCATTTTGACAAGTATAATGGATTAAGCACTAAAGTTATCATCACATGATCTTCTAAAGATCATGTTCTACTATTTGCTTAACTATGGGCTTAGGCCTAATATGTTATTTTATCAAATAAAGTAACTTATTAGTTTCCAGGACCATCCTAAAATTTATTCCCCATTTGAAAAATTAAAGTCGTTTAAACACATTTTCCCTAGGATAATGTTTTAAACATTAATCTTTCAATTTAATCTTGATTCTAATAGTCCAACTATTTAATCAACGATTTCAGGTACAATCTAATGTAATGATTACTATAGTCTAACTATATAACTTATTACAATTTTATTGGTTAAAATCAAATATATATTGATTACTATAATCCAATTATATAATCATTATAATGATCGGCAAAATTTAAATATATTGATTACTATAATCCAATTATATAATCAACTATAAATGAATGGGTTTGAATACAGTCCAACTGTTTAATTAAAACAACAATAAATATTAGTCCAACTAATATATAATTTATTTGACGAATGATATTTAATTGAGCGCGTATGGCAAGTAACTAAACGAATATTGCAAATCTAATACTTGCCTCCCACTATTTTCGGCGAGCCTCTAACCCTCTGTGGAGTACTCGGGAAACCTAGTTTCCTAGTGGGCTAGGATCCCGTTAAATAACACACAATCTTGACTTTGGCCAACAAATTGTATGATACTTAACTAGGTAGATCTCCAAGATCAATTGGATCTCATCCAATTCCTAGATACAGTAGGTGGACATCCAAGTCCGAAACATATATCTTATATATGCCAACATATCGAATATATTACCTAACTTTTTTCCTCTGAATCAACTAAGCATTGGCTTTGGCACAACAAACTTAATGATCCCAGTTAAGCGGAACCCATTGACATGGAAAGCTTCATAATCAATGTCGATGGACAAGAAGTGATATTGACTTTGGCCAACAAATCACGACTTGGACAAGACACCGATATGGAACAAAAGTCTCATGATTCAAACACATCCGCAATTGACAAAGGTCTTGACTTTGGCCAACAAACCAATGTCAACTTTGGATCTTGAGTAAGAATCACTCAACGGAAGAAAAAATGCTTAATATGTTTTGAGGGTTTTTCGCGTGCAAATTGGCAACCAATTTATTATCTTTGTTAAGGTCTCATCATCATACACCCTTAAACATGCATTCTAAACCAATAATAAAGCGCATATAAATAAATAATTAATAATGAAATGCGGATGGATATGTCACAAATTGTTCCTAGAACAAATCACTCCATTTCCTCTCCCCAACTAGAACTATTCTAACTTCTACCCAATTACAAAATACAATAAAGAAACCTCATTTACATTGAGAGGAATAGGTGAGAAGAGAAATACAATGAGAAATGAGATAAAAGGCTGGACACGCAGGTCCAATTTAAATAAATTCTAAATTTATTACAATTTCCAAAATTACCATCGCCCTTCTAATATCCATCCGATATACATTATTCATACAACACATTCATGTATTCATACAAATCATGCTATTCAATCAATCTAATCCAATTAATTAATCTTTGAATTAATGACCATCCAATGTTCAAACAACGATTTGATTTGCACGAGTCAAACTCGTTTAAGAATAAATACTTAAAGTACGTATTCTTGAATTATATCGAACTACAACTTTAAATCCAATTTATTTATATTCAATACTAATTCCAAATTAAATATTTACACTTACTTATAAGCCTTAAGACTTGGATTCCAAATCCAATCTTAATGGGTCTCAAAGGCCCAATAACATCCAATGTCATTTCAATTAAAGTCCAATAGGCTTTTAATTGATTCTTAAGGCATGAGCTTTGGCCACAATGGATCAAACCCAAAATGCCAAGGCCCAATAGGAATCACCTATTGCCAAAAAATCAATTTAGGCCCATTAGGCCCAATTAAATTCTTTAAAGGGCCAAGTGATGTATTTGGACTTTATGGAATTGGTTTTGGGCCCAATTGGATCCAATCCAAAAGTCCAAAACCAAACTTAGTCAAACCAAGCCCATTAAGCTCAAATACACACTTTTAGCCCAATTGATAATTAAAGGCTTATTAACATAATTATAATATTCCAAATATCACAATTATTTTAATTAAAGTGTATTAGCCATGATTAATTAATTAAACTCAATATTTCTAAAATACCAATTAACTTAATTAATCATGCTTAATCCATCAATTCATGCTCAACACAAATTGAAGCCAAAACACATCATTTCATGCTCAACACAATTGAATCCTAAATTCATCATTTCATGCTCAACATGCTCTTTGATTTTAACATAAACATTATTGACTTTGATTCTAATCTAATCAAACCAACAATCAACATTTAAACATTCATTTAAACACATCATTCCATGTTACAAAAATTAAAAAATTGCAGTCCACTGCACATATAGATTCAGCCATACTAAGAAAAAATTAATTTTTGATTCATTTGATTTGTTTCAAATCTAATCATGCATAACTCTAAGTTTTTAAATTCTAAGCATGCTCAAAGCATCAATTTGAAAGAATCGTGTTCAAAATATAAAAGCCCCAAATTTTAGTCTCATAAACCCTAAAATTTTCATGCTTAAAATTGGCTATTGATATCATTGTTAGTGTTCCTAGAACATGCCAAGGATCTAATAAGCATGTAAAGGTGTTCATAAATACAAGATAAGTTGCGGAATATACTTACAATATACGAATTTGAGCTTTAAAATTTTGAGAGGAGATCTCCAAGATCCAAGCTTTAAGTGATGATTCCAACTCTTGAAGTAGTTTCCCTATCACCTTAGTTGATTTCTCCAAGTGCTAGCTTTGTTGATTTTGCAACAAAATCAAAGAGATGAAGGAGGCTAGTTCACGCCCATTGAGAGGTTCTCTAGGGTTTTTCATTTCCAAAATGTGCTACAAATGTGTAGAGTGAAGAGAGAGAGAAGGCTTTTTGGTTTTTTAAAGGGTTTTACCCTTTTACCAAAACCATGTAGTTGGGGTAATTTGGTTTCACCTAAACCGAGTGGTTAGAAAGTAAGTGGTTTTGGCATAAATGTCAACACTTTCCAACCACCACTTCACATGTGTGACATGTGTGAAGTGGGCCCCACCATTTTGAATTCAAAACTCAAAATGTCTCTACGAACATTTATCGCGGCTCAGTTCCGTTTAATCCGATTAAACAAACTTTCGTCGCTAAATAATTAAATCTAATTTAATTAAATAACGATGCCTCGTCAAATATATATTACGAACGTCGTTTACGAATTAATTCTAAATTAATTCGTTCGTTCGTATTAAAGTCCGACTTTAATTTCGTAACGAAATCCAATTCATATTAATATATCTGATATTATTAACTAGACCCATAAATAAATTAAATAGAAAAATCAAATTTAACTATTAAATTTATTTTACCGATTAATTCCAAATTAATCGCGTTCTCTCTTTTCCGAACACATTTAATCACAGATTAAATAATACCTCAATTAATCCCAGATTAATTTTCTCCATCTTAATTAATCCCAGATTAATTTCTCTCTTAATTAATCCCAGATTAATCTAATTTAAATCAACTGTCATCGGTGAATCTTTGGGAAGTGACCCAAGAGATCCCTGGATATGTTGGCAGTAAATACGATCATCGAATTATCCGAATACGTGCGTACCTCGTACCACGTGCTTACCGATTTACAAGACATGGTTGGCTTCTAGCAAAGCATCGTGCTTACCCAATTCTCCAGAAATATTCTTACTGGAATATATAATCTATGTCATACATTGTATACTTAGTATTGCGTATTGCGATCCAGTATCGAATGTCACGTGCTAGGCCTGGGGTTGGAACTGTGTCTGCCCCGTATGAAGCACATGTCCGATGTCTGGTAACTAGTCTCTATTATCGGATATACATGACCTAGTCATAATATCCCGATGATTGCATTACTTAAGAGCACTAGTACCGTATCCTACGTGACATCATCTCCACTATGACTGGAGTGATACTTCCGTCTTGACATCACACCCAATACACTACGATTCTCAATATACCCAGCAGAGGCATACACAGAACCGGTTAAAGCCATGGACGACCAAAACTAAAGCATACCAACTGTCGCAAGTATTAGCGATGCAAGTCTCATGTTAAGACCAAATACACCTACCCTGATATCGGACTTCCATAGACACATAGTCATACTACCAATGGAATTCTGAGGGGTCTATCTAGAGCGAAACTGTTTCCGCACCATCGGTAAACACAACCTCCTATCACACTTGCATAAGTATCCAACACTTAAATATATGAGAACTATGTTGTTGTGCTCCCACAACACGCACAAGTGCAATACTAGTCTATTCCGCATTATCGATGTTCAGTCTTGATAATACTACGACTAGAGATATTTAATGATTAATCCTTCAAGAACTGATACTGTCTCATATCATCTCAATCCAGGAACTAATCATAGGGACCTCCTATCATTTATATATCTAGGTGATCTAATCACAAATGATGAGAGTGCAATCTCCTTGTCATATAGTTAATTTGTACAACAACACAATGATCTGTACAAATAGTGACGATATGGGTCATAACTGTCCAATAATTGAATCATAGATCTAAGATTGTTCATAACTTACTACGATCAAGTTTTGAACTTGATTAAGCTTTCGTTATGAATCATTCATAAAATGTCCAAATTATTTGCGCAGCAATAGCAAAGTGAGCTTGACAAAGGTTTGACCTTTATAGTATGACAGTGATAAAGGTTTTACTCAGTATCTATTGTAGATTCTGAGGAAACTTGTCTCAAGTCGCACTAATTGAACAATTAAAGATATGTTAGTTCATGTTGATATTAAACTTTATATTTTGGCTAAAGAATGCAAAATGGCGTTCTTGAGTGATTTCTTCGAGTGAGAGATCCGTCGTGATTTCTTTGTTTGAAAAGTTCATTCTAGAATGGCCCTGGAGTTTGTATTATGCTAAGATCACAATGTGATATACTAGCTTATAGAGCCTATTGTAGACTCAATAAGTTTTTCCGAAAATTTGTGTTCTCTAATTTTGATACAGTCAGATTATCTGATTTTATCAGAGCACAGAGAATACATATATATGATAGTAGGGTCAGTGGGAGCGTGCAAACTTCTTTCTAGCATTGTATATATCCCAAGTCTTCTTTTCTCCGTGAAATCAGTGGGAGTAGTCTTTGCTATATTTGATATAAAGTTTCATATATGATATAAAACTAAGAGACTTGTGAGATACTCTCATTAGTCGCGTATTAGATATGATCTAATAAAGGACACAATAAAACTATCTGTATGACAGTTAGTATAACTGTTTGGCAGTTAACGTGTCTTTTATATATATAGTATTTATCTTTCTTAAAGGATGATACCTTTGTCGAAAGAAAGATTGATTAGAATGTCTAGTCAATCTTATGCATCATATGATGATGGCGTAATGAATACTATATTATGTCCGATTAAAGATATCAATTTAATCATAATTGTTACGAGTTATTTGATATGTTGCAGTCCATATGATGGATCCTGAAACTCGTTCTTAATTGAAACATGTTATTTGTGATCTTTGAGATATTAAGAACGAGTTTCCAATTCATGGAGAATTTAGTCTGCAACTATAAGGTCAGATTAGTTTTGATCCTAATTATGACATTAGATGGTCTATGTCATATAAAGTCAGAAAAGATGCAGTGGGAGTGTCACCGTTGATTCTACTAAACAAGTTGAATCAATTACAACTTATGAAGTATTGACTTATGAAGTTGCATAGTGATCTTATAGATTAGAAGTGTTGATATTAGTTTAGTGCTTGCGGTTGTCTCATAGTACTTGGATTTGATCTCTAAATACATAGACAACTCAGTAGCTATAGTACAATACTGATATAGCTTCCTATTCATATTGATGTGGAATTTGGATTCTACGAAATATGAATGATGCAGGTTAGGGAAAACAATTGAATTTGTTAGACGGACTCAATTTGTTAAAGCGGACTTACTTGTTGTTGCCTACCTTTTGAGTGCAAAGTGAGCTCTTAAGGGCCATGAGTATGCGATACACATTAAGATGTGTATAGGATACCGTGGATTGGCACTAGAGCAAGTGGGAGAAATTATTAGGGTTGGTGCTCAGAGTGCCAATCTGGATCGTATTAATGTCTGATTCATAAATACGAGTGATTACGTTTTCCATAATATTACTTAATAAATGGTAGCACCTCTTGTCTTTTATACACTTATTCGATCTAATTACGATTAAATATCTTATTATGATTAGATCGAAACTAAATCTGGTTTAGTGATACATGTATATTAGACAAACACCCTAGGATTTACAATATAGTGAGTAGTAACAACGTAGTTTGTAATTGACATTGGGAAGCGCACTATAAGATGTACATCTTTAAATAAAGTTCATGGTCAAGATTTACTAACACGGGTCGGTTAGTAAAATCCGCTGAGACCAGTACATGTCGTATATCGTGACTTGGTCCGATGGTTTATCCTAATGAACCATGAGTCTCGGGAGACTCGTATAGACATGTAGGTGTTTATTTGATAAATACTGAACGACTCACTGAATATTTCCTAATAGATGGTACACCAATGTCAATAGGAATCTTCTCGAGTTGAGCGAGCATAGTGGTCCTTTGACTTGAGATACCACAGTGGGATATATGAGTTATCCTCCACCCTTTGATGGCAGTCACGTCATCGATCTATTCATGATCAGACATCCGTCTGTTCGTTGGGTGTGGACTGATGCTCATGATATCCAGTGCGTATCAAGATAGGATCTGTCAGTCCTGTGTACAGGGCATAGACATCCTCACGTGTTTACGATCTAGTAAATCCATGGCTGTGGTATAAATTCGGAAATCAGTTCCGAGTGTTATTTAGAGATCATAAATTGAAAGTCGACTACATTATACCGAACGGGTTTGACGTTTTTATCTATAGCCCAGGTATAATATGGATAGCCTGTGACGGAAGGATTATACGTATGCAATGACCTCGACTTGTATAGTTTAGCGAGATTATCTGTGGTCGTCATAATCCATTAGTTGGTGAATTATGGACATGAAATTGGATTTCGTGACGGATAAACCTAAACTTAGAGAGTCCCACAATATGAAGTGTACTCGTTGAGCACTTGAGCAACACAATATGAATAATATAGATTATTCATAATACTTCATCGGATTAAGTGAGTTAATTCGAATCGTTTAATCGGTTAAATGTTAACACATGCATTAAGGGATTTTGGCCAATCGTAATTATTGTGTATTTATATTTGATACATAATACGATTACATACACATTATTTATTCGTCAAATGAGATTTTGACACATGCCATAAATATATGTATTTTTTATTTATTGTAAATAAAAATACATAAATAAAAATAATTTAATTAATTGATTATTTGGATATTTAATTGTTAAATATTTAAATGATTAATTAATAAACATTTTTCATAAATGTTATGAAAATTGTCCAATTATTATTGGTTTACTTGGCATGATTTAATTATACTTTATGTGTGCAATTTTTATTGGATAACATAAAGTTAATTATAATTTAATTTGATTCAATTGCCAAATGACAAAACTACCCCTAAAGAGTCGGTCATCCATAATTTTAAAAGTTAAATTTTTGTCATTTGCTTCTAATGGAAGCTCTTGGCCGAATACCACCAAGAAAATGCTCTCAATCTTTGGTTTTAAGAAACCATGGAAGAAAAGAAGAAAATCAAAGAAAAGGCTTAGGAAAAACAAGGATTAAAGGTAATTCTTCAACTCCCTAAGTTTAGAAAATTTGTTTCATATTTCTTGATGATCTTATGAGATCTAGGGTTTCTTCTTTTCCATAAAAAATTGGGACTTTTTGGATTTGGTGGATGAATTGGAAGTATAATGCATGTGTGAAGTGTGTTTGGATGAAATTATTGTAATTGTTGTCCAAATTGATCATTTGATGATGAGTTGTTATTCTAGATTGTTATGACCACTCTTGTAACACCTATAATTGTTCTTGGGTGCTTCATATATGGTGACTTTGATTGGTGTTGTGGATTAATTGGATTAATCTTGAAAATTGGATTTAAAGCATGAAATTTGGTAATTTCGGTTTCTGGGTCAGATCTGAGTAAATTGGAAATTCTGTAATGAATTTGATGTCATATGAATGTATTGGATGTGTTTTGGGAGTTGGAACAATTGCTGAAAAATGTTTCGGAGTTGAAATAAGCGAAAAACGGCGTTACTAGGTAACTTTTGAGCTAACAGGATGACGGCTATCCAAACACTGAGTTCGTCATTGTTTGGGTAGCTCATGAACTGCCCTAACATTATTGGGGCTGACCTGGACAGTCCACATAAGTGTCGAGTGGTCGGTTGGGTCAAAAACGCGTTTTGCATCATTTTACGGAAAAACATTTTTCGTAAAAGTTTCGTGACAGTTCATATATATATTTATGTCGCTATTTGATATTGAATAAATAGGTTTAGGTGAAATATGAATAAATTATTCATATTAGATATTGAATAATTTATTCGGAAATTTGAAAAAGTTTTAAATTACGATTTTACTCGAACCGCGCTTCCGTTGCTCCCATCGCCCGAAACCCCAACATAATATTCTAGAGAGATACTTGTGATCAGAATACATCAAGGGGTACAGTACATGTGGGAAATGCATGAAACCCGTGGCACGCCAATCCCCGTCGTCATTATCAAATCCTCGGGCTGGAGCGTCAACACCCAATAACCTGTACCTTTGGGGAATTCGGAACACATGAAGGGATGCAAGACATGTGGGAAAAACATGCACCCCTGTGGCATGCCAATCCCAGGTTTCATTATCAAACCCCCGAGTTGGATCGTTAATACCCAATGACTTTTATCTTTGGGGAATATAACATGAAGACATGCATGGCGTTTGGCGCATCAGGTATCCATAGCACGCTCAGTGAGCGAGTCGGCTTGGTGTTTGGTGTCTCAAGGTAATCATAACACGTATAAATAATGAATAGATGCGGTACCACGGTACCTCTGGGTTTGTATAGTATGGGGATGGATAATTCCCCAACGGTGTTTTCCGCCAAGTGTTGGAGGTGCATAACACGGGGAAGGCTCATGAGCCTCCGTGGCATTTGTAGCCTCATGGTATGACTAGCACGAGGATGGAGAATGTCTTGGTGGCATTTTCCGTCACATTTCAGAATCGTATAGCATAGCGTTTACAGACTTAGAACCTTCCTAGCATGGGAAAAATCTCATGGCGTTGGCCGCCCCTTCAATCCGTAGCTCGGTTCTCCGTGACGTTGGACTGTAAAGTTCAAAATTATACATCACCCTCGTTGTACTTGTCTTATTTTTGTCTTGGTTTTTGTTTTTGATGGGTGACTCACTGTGGGACGCCATTTCCAGTCTCCATGGTGATTACCAGACGTTGAAAATATTCCCTAATGGTTAAGTCTTGGAAAGAAATTTGATGGCTCAGGGCTACATTCGTTCTGTCGAGGCCATATTTGATGGCATAAGGAGGGTACATTCCCTTATGGCCAGTTTATTATGGTGTCTTGGGGCTGTATTCATTCCAGCGATGTCATATTTAATGGCACAATGAGGGAACATTCCATTATGGCCAAGTTACTACATCGGTTTGGGGTCGGGTTATGTCCAACCGAGGCCTTTTAATATTCTTTAGCATGAGGTTGGAGTTTCTCCACCATGGCCAAGTGTTGATGGAAAAATGAGGGAACATTCCTTTGTGGCCAAGTTACTACATCGACTCGGGGTCAGGTTACATCCCACCGAGATTTTGTTATATTCGTTGGCATAAGGTTGGATTTTCTCCCCCATTGGCAAGTTTTGATGGAACAATAAGGGAACATTCCTTTGTGGTCAAGTTACTATATTGGCTCGGGGTCGAATTATGTCTCACTGATGTCTTATTGTATTCGTTGGCATGTTGTTGGAGTTTTTCACTCATGACCAAGTGCTGATGCACAATGAGATAACATTCCCTTGTAGCCAAGTTACTGCATCGGCTTTTGGTCGGGTTACGTCCCACCGAGGCCTTGTAATATTCGTTGGCATGAGGTTGGAGTTTCTCCCCCACGGCCAAGTATTGATGGCATAAGAAGATAACATTCCCTTGTGGCCAAGTTACTGCATCGGCTTGGGGTCGGGTTACATCCCACCGATGCCTTATAATATTCGTTGGCATGAGGTTGGAGTTTATCCATCATGGCCAATTATTGATGGCACAATGAAGGAACATTCTTTTGTGGCCAAGTTACTACATCGACTCGGGGTCGAGTTATATCCCATCGAGGCCTTATTATATTTGTTGGTATGAGGTTGGAGTTTCTCCTCCATGGCCAAGTGTTGGTGGCACAATGAGGGAACATTCCCTTGTGGCAAATGATTATATCATCTCGACGTCGGGTTTCGTCACATCGAGGCATTGCTATGGTTCATTGGCATGGGATTGGAGTTTTTCTCCCACGACCAAGTATCAAAGTTGTTGCACCGGCTCGGGGCCAGGTCTTGGCAAGTCATTCCTTTCTGGGATTGCAGCATGTCAATAGCTTATAATAAGCCCGAGGTGGCACAAAATGAGCTTCTCAAATGGAGAAGCCAAATGATGGACTGACCAAAATTAGTTCAGATCGATTTCTTTGGTCTGAGAATGCCTAGTAGGAGAGATATCAAGTAATGGATCAGAATCAGATGTGTTAGATCAGGATTATGAACCAGACTTGGATCTGCACAATGAGCACTGAAGCCTACAGTCGTGGAGCCCAATCTGAGGTGGGGTAAATTTGATATTTTGGACTTGATCAATATTGAGCATCAGCGTAAGAATGAACCGCCATCTTTATTGTAGTTCCCGGCATCAACTCACCAATTCATTAATACCGAGACTAAGAGACATATGTTGATGGTGATTTTCAACCCCGAGGAACTCTGAAGCCTGGATAGGGGTAAAATGAGTTTTTGACACTTAAACATATGAAAGTCCAAGATCTTTGTGAGGATGAGAAGTGAGACAAATGACCAAAGCCCAAGGCTCATATAAAGACTGGCCCGATGAGAAGGATCAGATTCGGTAATATCCATGCAGATGAAGACTAACCCGAGGTCGTTAGGAGATATGTTTTATGCTTGTAACAATGAGAGTGAGATTTAGAGTAAGGAAACTGAGGCTCAGTCACATACACCTGAGTAAGCTTTATCATAAACAAAGAAATATAGGGAGGTGATCATTATAAGATACAAGCTATAATAAAAGCATAACAGTTTAAACTATTACCAAGGAAAACTATTTCTCAATATTTTTACAAGCCCGTAACTAAAGCGACCAAATAGCTTAATATTGGCTTGACCTTTTTGAAGAGAATGTGAGGGAAGTAAAGACATCTCTACCGACCCGACCTGTTAATAGGAGCAAGGAAGAGCGCCCCCCGTTTTGGTACACGGTACACCAACCCGGGATATAGGTTGGGGTTGTAGCACTATGCTCACATACGGGCGATGTTAGCTATAAATGAAAGTTTGAGACTTCCAAGGGCCGATAAGATCGGAGTAGGCCAACCACTGATGGGATGGAAGAGGGCCTCAGGCTTATCTATTGACACACGAAACCGCATGAGCAGTTGGAATACAGGTTGGAACATGCGCGGAGTGTGTAGCAGTTATCAACAAATGGTGAATTAATGAGGTTCATATTGCAGAGCTATTATTTGTAGAGTGATTGGGAAAATGAGCCTAAGCAATGATAATATGATAATGTGACTGATGTCACAAATTGGGGTAATAGCGGATTTGAACGCACTATATAAAGGGGTTGAAGACTCTGATAGAATGGCTCTCATTTTTTTGTTTGAAAAAGTCTCTGGTTGACTAATTATTTTCTAGCACTTGGTAGCATTTACTCAACTTGTAAAAGAGAGAAAAAAACTTAGTGTAAGTGAGAGATAAATAGGTCGGTCTGACCCGGAGTGGTAATAAAAGTTTTATTTTCTTTGTTCCCGTAGACGTAGGTTGGATCCATTCCGCCGAACCACTTTAAATCCTTTGTCTTGTCTGTATTTTCTGATATTCTTGTCAAGTTTGCTTTGGTTCCCAACTAGGGATGGCAATTTTACCCGCAAAACCCGCAAACCCGCAAAAATTCGCCCGCAATTGGTAGGATTTGGTAAATATATTAGTGGGTGCGGTGCGGGTTTGGTAATTTAAAGCAGAACCCGCTGCGGGTGCGGTGCGGGTTTGGTATTTAAGAAAAAAATGCGGGTATCCGCATACCCGCAATATTTTTTTATTAATTAATATTTTTAAGATAATATAAAAAAAAACCTTCATATAAAAACAAACTAACAAAACCTAAACCTAAAACATTAATCCACAGTTCCACACTCTTCCTCAGCCGCAGCCCGCAACCTGCCCAACTGAAGATTTTTACATGACTATTATTATTATTTTTAATCACAATTGTTAATAAAATTATAGTACAAAAATTTGGATTAAGTTCACATGATCAGAAATGAGAGATGAGCAAAATAAGCTAGTGTTTGATGCAACTTCAGTAGCTTTCCTGTTTTTTCATTACATTTACACCACTTGAGTCATGTAAGCATCACTTTCATTACACTTAGCATAAAAAATATGACCAAGTTTGGTGATTACTTTTTAGCTTATTGTCGATTGAGTTGGCTAACTTAGATCATTATAATTATGAAAGAAGAAGAAGAACTCGTTTTAATTATGTTATATGAAAAAAAATAAACATATGGTACTGAGTCTTTCATACATTATGTTATCTATGTACTGTATATATATATATATTGCATGTTGTATATGTCAAATGAAAAACAAATGTGAAAATTACAGCTAGCAATTAAAAATAAATTATTTAAATAAAAAATTATATTATTAAGAACACAAAGTAATTCAATATTTTAAAAACCCGTAAAAAATCCGTTGGGTACCAATGCGAGTTTGGTAATTTATTTTTATATGTTGTGCGGGTTTGGTAATGAAAATTAAAACCCGCAACGGGTATGGTGCGGGTTTGGTAATTTATTTACATATGCGGGTGCGGGTTTGGTAATGGAAAACCCGCACCATACCCTACCCACTGCCATCCCTATTCCCAACTAACCAAATAAATTCACTGTTTGAGGGGGAGTGGTTTGTTTGAGCAGTAGTTTTTCTTGAATTACCCTTAGAACGAAAACAACCGTCAACAAGACTCACTTTAAATATTAATTTGATTATATATTTGATAAATTGAAAAGTGTAAAAATAAATTATCTTTCAAAAAATTCTTCAAATAAAAATAAGATTATATTATTTAAATCAAATTAAAGGGGCTCATTTTTGTTATAAGATTTTAATATAAGAATAATTATAAGTAATGATGATGATGTTGTATAAAATTTATATAATGTTCGTATAAGATTGACAACATAAATAGTTTTATATTATGTAATTAAATGAATGACACTCACTTTAATTATATTATTTTAATAAATAAATAATTATTAGTAACTCCAACTACCATCAATACGATAAAATGAAGAGATATAAAAATATTATATAATAACATTTTAAGAGAGAGAAGTCATTCTTCAATATTGAAGAGTGAGAAATATAATATAATTTGAAAAAACTCAATTGGTATCTCTTTTAGAACCAATTTTAATGATATGACTCCTCTATTTAACAACTAAATAATATTTGAAGAATATTTTAGAATTATTCTAAGGAAATTGAGCCATTTCTTTTTAAAGAAACTGGACATGCGCCCTCAAGGGGCGTGATTTGGTGGTGTAGGGTTCATGATCTCACATTGAGGTCCTGGGTTCGAATCCAGAGAGTGTGTTTCTTGTAAGAGTCTGAGACAATCGGGGGTTTTACCTATTCCGCTTAAGCGCAGAAGAAATGGTTTGTCAGTGGGACGATTTAAAAAAAAAATGGACAGGCATTAAATGCATCTGGCCTAAATACATATGACACTTCAAACTCAACACACAAAGGAACCCTCAAATCGGCCACAACAAATACTGAGGTAATTATAGGGAAATGGGAAATGGAGGCGGCGAAGGGAAAGTTTTTAAAGGGAGAGATTAGAGGAGAACCAAAAAAATATCCCATGCCACACTGGAGCCCAAAATAAGACAGTGGGTTTAGGGAAAGAAATTGTTAGATAGTTAGTGATTAAGTTATGAGAGATAAGAGAAGATAAATGAATCTCACATCTAAAAATTATAAAAGGAAATATGTGTTTAAATACATTTATTTCACCAATTTGATTCAAATTGATTGGTGGGAATTTTGGAGGGAAACATAAATTTGGCTATGAATTAAATACTATAAATAGTCAAAGATAGATACTTGGGCACTTAGGGCACTTGGGCTTTGGGCCTAAAATTAATTAACAATTAATCATTTTTTTTTTATGATTTTTGAAATTAATTAATTTTAATTTTTGAATTTCTATTAACTGTTATATAACAGTTGATTTGAAAGGAAGTGTCCATTGTCAATAGATTGTTTCAAATGAAAGATGTCCATTGCCAAAAGGTACTTAAGGTATATAAATACCTGTAAAACTCCACAATTCAATATAATCATAAAATCATTCTCTCTTGTTCGAAACTTTTTCAAAAGTTCTTGGGGGAAATTTCAGATTTGCTATCTTGAATTTCTGGTTAGGCTTTGTAGAAATCCTGGAGGGATACTGCTATAAACCCAACAACACTTATAGTGGAGACATTAATTCCTTAAGGATAATGACTACATTATCAAAGCCAATTTTTCATATTTTGTAATTTGCTTCTGTTTTAATATTTGTCCTAACAGAAAATGAAAGCCCAACGATTGACTCAAACTTAGGCTATAGAAGAAAAGCTTCAAAAAAATGGAAGACATGTGTCAGAGAACTCAAAGTCTCTCCAGTTCCTAAAAAATGGGTGGCAGAAAGGAAAATTAGGGGTTAAAACTATCAATAAAAGAAGAAATGAAGCAAAACCAATAGTGCTTTATAGCCTTGAGGTAATCTATATCCTTGAAGATATAGATCTAAATATGATGGTGTTAGTTCCATTTTTATTGGCAATGTCCGTAACAAAATAAGTTCAATTGAGTTGTAACATGTCTTGAAGAATTGGTGCAATTGGACTGGTTTTTGGCAGAGCTTGAGCATTTTCGTTAGTGTCACGTTCGCTTCAGAGTTCGAACGAAAGACGTTAGTGTCACGTTCTTATTGGGTTCGAACGGGATCATTCCAGAGAGCAAACGTTCGAGTCACGTTCTTGGTGTGTTCGAACGGGGACATTCCAGAGAGTATTCGTTCGTGGTGCATTTGAGTGGTGTTCGAACGAGTCTTTCCAGTAGGCACGCGTTCGTGCAGCGTTTGAGTAAGCGTTCGAACGCAATCGCATCTAAAAGCTTTTTTCAGCATTTTACCTTTGAAAAACCCTAGCTTTTCACCCTACCTATAAATAAAACATGTAGCCACCATCTCCACAAGTTGAAACACATTTTCCTTGAGCCAAAATCTCTCAAAGCTTTCAACCTTCTTGATTCCACCATTGAAGACTTCTTCATCTTCTTGTCTTCTTCATTAATGGTGTGAATCCCTCTTTGATAAACCTTCAACACAACTTAACCCAAAATTCATAACCCTTTAGAGTTCTTTAGGAGGAAGTTTGGTAGTCGGAGTTCCGGCGTCAGAGGTGATATAATCTACTCAGAGACTTCAGAGGTTCTGAAGAAAACCGTGGGTCGCGGGCTTGAGGAGTTGCCTTGAGTTCTTGCAGTATTGAGGTACTTGAGTCGGTGGAGTTGCCACCATAGGTCTTGACCATCGCTGTAAGTTTTTCTCTATATAATGGATTGGGCTGGTAGCCGATATACCCGGAGTAGTTTTTCTCTGTAATTTAATATTTGCAGCATATTTTATTTGTTGTTTATTGTGGTTACTTGTTGAGATTCCATAGTTACCATAATCAGGACTTGTCCTGCTTATTGTGTGTAATTCCGCATAGGGTCAGAACCTTAGGCTAATCACGAATTTTCAGATGGATTATAATATGTTTGATGAAAAGACACAAGGTGATGACTTGCATGATGATATACCGGTGGAGGCCGCAAGGCGGCTGCATGTTAGAATGTTTGGGGATTGGGAATAACCAAGTATTTATAGGTCTTAAGGAGATTCTCTAAATAAATAAACCCGACATTTTATTTATATATGAAACAAAAATATCAGGTCATCAAAAATTAGGACATCAGCTTTCTTCACGATCATTTGGAGAAATTTTAGCGTTTGTAAATTTTTCCTAAACTTGAAAAGGTTCAAGAGATGGTAAAATTGATGCTTATTAATTTAGTTGATTCAAGCATCAAATTAGAAGCATTGATTGATTATTTATGAGCTTAAATAAAGGTTGGCAAGGAAATTAAGGTAATTTCTATTATCTTTTGTGTTGTAAACTGTTTACAATTTGTTCCTAATTAGTTACATGAGATGTAGCTTAGATTTATGCTTATGTGATGTGTTTGGAATGATTAGAAACCTAATTAGAGTCATAATTGCATGGATATGTAATTAATTAGGTTAATTAGTGTGATTAGGCCTAATTAGGATGTAGGATACAAAATTATCATTGTAGAGTTACTTAAACCACTCATTGGTGACCCAGAATTATTTTTGATTTGCATTATGATGGTTGACTCTCAATTGGTAATTATAGATTTGGATTTGCATGATTTTTGGATTAATTAAGAGATTAATATGATTAATTGTGTAATTAATTCAAAAGTGTTGGTTTTGTGAAATTGAGGTGTGTGGATAAAATTGGATGTGTGATTATACATACGAGAAATTCCTTGAATTTTTGGAATCGTTCCGAAAGTATTTTGAGAATTTTTTGAAAAAATCGCATTAAGGGAAAAATCATAATTTACTGAAAATTATGACTTTTTTATCACTATTGCAGTACTCTAACTACTATAGTAGTGCGTATAATGTGTAGGAAATTTTTTGAATCTTTCCGAAAGTATTTTGAGAATTTTCCGTACTAAGGGTAAAATGGTAATTTATTGAAATTACCTTAATCAGTCACTGCTACAGTGAAAAAATCACTGTAGTAGTGGATTGTTATGGTTATGCGGATGATTCGGTTGTCTAGTTATTCCGGTTGGCCAGTTTGGTGAACTGGTAATCGATTAACGTATAATCGTGAAAAGTATTTTCGAAAATTATGTCTCGAATCTCCACGTGTAATCACTTCTAATGTTTGATATTAATAAGTGATTTTGGTGAAACACAAAAAAATTATAGGCATATGATACTAGATAAATTATCCTGATAAAAAAAAATTAAAAGTCAATTTTGCCCAACGACGCGTTTTTCACTAATTCGCTGCATTTGTCCTAACATTGTAATACTTTATAGAGAGAATATTGGGTAATAAAGCATCAACATGTCCAAAGAAATGATGGCATGTGAGATGTGAATGCTTAGATGGATGTGTGGGTGGATTAAGAAATACTGAGTTAGAAATGAAATAATTAGTAAAAAACTGAATATATCACTGATTGATGAGAATATGAGAGAAATAAAACTAAGACGGTTTGGACATATCTAACATAAACTTTTAAGTGATCCGATAAAAAAAGAAAAGAAAACAGTGCAACCATATATCAAGCGAGGAAGGGAAATACATAAGTTGATATAAACATAAACCATAAAAATATATATAGGTTTTTATATAGTTTGATGAAACAATGATATTAGATAGAGTACAATAGTATTAAAAAGTTCATGTCTCTGGTCACACATATATATAGGTTTTTATATAGTTTGGTTGGTTATATTATCTTAGACAATTCATTTTTTAGCCTGGAGTCAGTGCCCCACGGTAGTTCGACCCATTTGTCGATTGATCCTAACTTCTATGGGTGTTCGCAGTGCGGTTCGGGTCGGTTTTTTCGTTTTTCACTTCAAACCGCGCGGGTTGGCGGTTTGGTAAATTAGAAATCGAAACCGCAAATTTTATAAGGAAAACCGCAGCGGTTCGGATTTGCGGTTTAGCGGTTTGGGAGGTTCTGGTCGGCGGTTTAGATTATAAATTTTTTAAATGAAATTTTATGTGTTTTCACATGATAATTGAAGAGAAAACATACGTAATTTTCATTTATACATTGTATATTGTCATATGATCATTAAATATCTTAAATTCATGGTTAAAAAAGAATAAAAATATAAAATAATATCTAATTTGAACGCGGGTCGACGGTTTAGGCAGTTTGAGTCGCGGTTTGAGTCAAAATTTACGGTTTTGGGCGATTCGGGTCGCGGTTGGGTCAAAACCGCACACCGACCCGAAATTTGCGGTTCGGTTCCGATTGACCCGAAATCATTTTTAATTTTTTTTCAAATCGCGCGGTGCGGTTCGGGTCGGGTTGCTGTTTGACCCGAAACTGTGATCACCCCTACTAACTTCTAGTTAATTGTATATAAAGAAAATTTATTTTAATTATTTAAAAGTAAATTCAGTTCATTAATTATTTGAAAGTAAAATAAATTTTGTTGATCGTAAGTATTATTGAAAAAAAGTTTTTAATTGGATTTATTATATTTTAATTAAATATTTTACAAGCCATTAATATCACACCACATGAATTTTGAGTGATTCGCTGAACTCATAATGCAAAAAAGCTGAAGTCATAAATGGACCATATTGTTTGGGCCTAGTGGGCCCAAGTGAGTGGAATAAAAACCAACATTCTCCTCACTGGCAACCGACAAATTCAGCTTCGATACCTAGTCATGGCCATCCGGAACCGGCACGTGGCAAACCGATCCGGAATCGGGACATTCTGGAATTGAAATCGAAACCGTCCGTTAAAGTTTTAATCTGTCCCGAATCAGTGATTCCGGTTCCGAATCTCCAAATAAAAAAATATTTCAAAAAAATATATTAAAAGTTTGATTCGAACCGTCTAAATTATTTCGAAATATGTGAAAAATCAAAACATAAATCAATATTAGAACCGTAACTAAATTGGAATTAAAACCAGAACCAAATGAACAGTAGGTTCAAATTCACAAATTTTTTAAATTCTAACCGGAATCGAAATCGGAACATGCGGTTCCTGAATCATGCCCATGATAGAATCAAAGCAAAAAGCACAAAAAACATGGACGCGTCTGATCCACGTTTTTACACGTAAACAAACTATTGATGATGGTGTTGAAATACAAATCCATCCGTCCACGTGGCAATATCCCATTAAATTTCACTTGATAAAATATTAGCCAACTGGATTATGTTAACAAGTCAAGCAGTCTAACAACTAACAAGTCTACACGAGTGAAAATTTTCCAAATACACAGTGTGAATCTTATTATGCTTTACCTACCAATTTGGATTCTGAATCAATCTTTTCTTTTTTTTTTTTGTATTCAATTTCAGATCCTACCCAGGTGATTATCTTGCCCAATTTTTGTTTAATTCAAAGATCTTAATAATGCATGCATGGAAATTCATTTTCTTCTGAAAAAATTGATTTGTTTTAGTCGAAGTTTCCCCCTTTTTTTTGTTATTTCCTCCACTTCCTCCTTTTGTAATGTTTGAATTTATTAGGCATTTGGTAGAGAAGAAAGATTATGCAATCATCTATAAGTGTTTGTTGAGTTGAAATTTATAAGCATGTTTTCAATATGATTAGCAGAGAAACTGATTGATGTTTGAAGAGTTGTGCGTTGAATTAGCATAATTAACAAAGTTGATAGTGTGATCTTGGTCATTTTATTGGGTTGCAGGATTTGCTTTAGAATAATGTTAGATCATATTCCATAAACTAAATGCAATTTAAATTCTGAAAATTTTATTGAATATATAGAGTGGGGTTTGTTGTATGCATGTAATTAGGTGAAGGATTGTTGAATATATGAACCCTGTGGCCTTCAAAAATATATTTTTGAAATCAGGAAGTGAATCTTATGATCTTTTCTCTCTTTTGGGTTCCCTCTTGCACACAATCTCTCATTTTAATATGTAATTATTTTGAATATATATTGCAGGTGAACTCAAGTAACGTGGAACTAGCTTTGCAACATTTTGACTGAGTTTCTATCCAAACCAAAGTTTGGCTTAATCCAGGGATATTGCGTAATCTGAGAGTCTCTTAATGGGAGCTGTTATCAGCTTGGCTGGTCCTAGGTGTAGGAAAAGAGATTACATTGAGACCTCACATAACGAGAGGTGCAAGAAGCAAAAATTATCACCGAGCTTTTATGAGGATGGCCCACGACTGATCCCCAATCTTCCAGATGAGTTGTCAATCCAAATTCTTGCTAGAGTTCCTAGAATTTGCTATTTCAACCTGAGGTTGGTGTCACGAAAATGGAAGGCAACAGTTACAAGCCCTGAACTGTTTGAAGTGAGAAAAGAATTAGGGATGACAGAAGAATGGCTCTATATCTTGACTAAGGTTGGAGATGATAGACTTTTGTGGCATGCTTTGGACCCTTTGTCAAGAAAATGGCAAAGGTTGCCTCCACTCCCGGATGTTGTGCATGAAGAAGAATCTAGGAAGAATTCGTCTGGGCTTTGGATGTGGAACATGGTGGGGTCAAGCGTTAAAATTGCTGAAGTTGTTAGGGGTTGGCTTGGGTGGAAGGATACATTGCAGCAAATGCCATTTTGTGGTTGTGCCATTGGTGCTGTTGATGGATGCCTCTATGTGCTAGGTGGATTCTCTAGAATGTCAACTATGAGCTGTGTGTGGCGATATGATCCAATCTTAAATGCATGGTGTGAAGTGGCTTCTATGTCTGTAGGTAGGGCCTATTGTAAGACAAGCATTTTAAATAATAAGCTATATGTTGTTGGAGGGGTTAGTCGTGGTCGTGCGGGATTGACTCCTCTCCAATCTGCGGAAGTTTTTGATCCCTGCACTGGTACATGGTCCCAAGTTCCAAGCATGCCATTCTCAAGAGCTCAAGGGCTCCCTAATGCCTTCTTTGCCGACATGCTAAGGCCTATTGCCACTGGGATGACTTCATACATGGGAAGATTATGTGTGCCTCAGAGTTTATACTCGTGGCCCTTTTTTGTTGATGTTGGGGGAGAGATTTATGATCCTGATACAAATTCATGGGTAGAAATGCCATTTGGCATGGGAGAAGGCTGGCCTGCACGACAGGCGGGTACAAAATTGAGTGTTGTAGTAGATGGTGAATTATATGCATTTGATCCTTCTAGTTCTTTGGAACGTGGTAAAATTAAAGTATATGACCAAAAAGAGGATGCTTGGAAAGTTGTTATAGGAAAAGTCCCTATTCGTGATTTTGCAGATTCTGAGTCTCCATATTTACTTTCAGGTTTTCATGGTAAGCTTCATGTCCTCACGAAAGATGCCAACTATAACATTTCAGTTTTGCGTGCTGATCCACGTGATATTTTGGGCTGCACATCATCGAGCTCAGTTTCTCTTTCAGCTGATTCTCTTCATGAACATTATGATTCACTGGCAGAATCTGACACAGTTGTTTGGAAGGCCATTGCAACTAGGAATTTTGGGTCTGCTGAACTTGTCAATTGTCAAGTTCTGGATATATAGCGGTATGTCATGCCATATGGCAGAGTGCAACGTTATAATATGATTGTTTCGGGATCAAAACAAGTGAACTCTATGCGAAAAATTGCTGAAAACTTCTCAAGTTAGTATTGGCACATCAATTAATGTTTAATAATATGCTTCTGGTTTTTTTCATAATGAGGAAGCTGCTTGCGTGATTGCAAATTCCATGAGAAGGTGAGTATTATGGCGTTAATCTCATCTAAATTCAAATAAAGGTATTTCACTTCATAATCAGAAGTTAGTCTCTTATTTTCAAAATATCAGTGTAATGTGGAAGAAAATACATGTGTAATTTATAAATATAATGTACTTTACCAAAAGTGAAAATTGAATAAAAGGAATATCATTTTGTACTTTCTTGGTTTCACTGTTCTTTGAAGATTTTTCCTTTAACCTTGTTGGGTTCTTAACCAGCTTATATTCAAGTTACCGTATCACAAGCACGATTCAATATTTTACGTTTTATAGTATGCGAACTGCTGCCAGAAGTGCAGCTGCCATTTTCTCTGAATCTGATGTAATACAATGATAGAAGGGATAGGGTCTGTCTTTTAGCTTTACTTTGGGCTTTGGCCTCTAAGGAGTTCCAAGCTTCCTCGTTTTTCTTCATTTGTCTCAACCGGGATGGGGGTTTGGGACAAGACTGTAAGGGCTGGTCTAGCTTGTAAAGGGGCGAATTAATGGGTATACTTTTGTAAAGTATAGTTTTTGTTTTCCCTCTCTTGGTTTTTTGCTTTCACAGTGGACAGCTTGTCCACTTCACTGTATTGATTCTTCATATTTAATACAAGTTTCCGTTTCGTATCAGAAGAAAAACATAGGGAGAAGGGAGAAGTTGCATGCAAACAACATTCTCCATCTCTATAAGCTACAAGGTGGCACCACTTATACAACGAGGATGAATCCTGTGTGGGTATGGATTTGCGCATGTGTTTTCGATTCATTTAGCTATGGAACATGGTAACATAATATGTCTCTCATTCCACAAGCATCTTATTACCTGGTGCCTGATCAATTGACATAACCTTGTCAATAAGTTCTCATAATAACAGTTTCTTTTCTTTGAGCCTTTGACACATCTTTTTTTTTTTTGGCGACAATGAACACTTTAAGCATGGTTGGGTATAAATGCTACCCTGAGTAGGAGGATTTGGGTTTTGGGCACCTTTCTTTTCAGGATTTAAATATGTGTGCGAGCAGGCTTGACCTGAATGCAGACATGTAAAGTTTACCATTAAAATGCAGGAATGTTGGAACAACATGAAAAAAGAATATTATTTGTATATTTATGTATCTCTGATTTCTAAAACTGTGAAAGTGTCTGACTATGTGGAATACTCTGAGGCTTATGAGGAGGAGTTTTGTAAATTCTTTGCTTTTCAGATTCAGGCAAATTGCATCTCCTTGGTTTAAACAGATGCATGAAAGATTTACCAAGAAATGAAGGAGACAAGCTATGGATTGTGGAGGCTAAGAGTAGGGGTTAAAAGAGAATCGTATATATTTTTTCAAGCAAATTAGTACTTGGCTTTTGGCATTACTCCATGACCAAAGAGATGAATAATTTCCTTTGGCATTATATTTGGAAGCTTGACTTCTCCAGATTCTAATAGAGTTGGTGCCCCACACTAGTTATATTGGAGTTGGAAGATTTTTCAAAGCACTAGCTTTTGTATATACATTCTCTCATGTCTATGTGCTCTTTGAAATTGTGATTGTAAGCATGGTTTCTAAACATTTACAGCATTTCCTTTAGCCTACTAACAGGATACCTGAACAAAAAAGATTTCACTTACCTCAATGGACGGCTGCAGCGACTTGGGGTCAATTTATGCTGTTGGAAACTCCCCAACTAAGGGCTATCGAAAGGTCTTGACTCTGTCAAAAGGACTTTCTGAACATCTACTGTGGAGCACAATGTATAACCATAGAACTTGACAATGGCTACTGGACACTTCTGCAACACGCTTCTGCCGTTCTGAGTTATCCTAGGTAAATACCTTACCATTTGATCAAATCTCAACTCCATACAGAATTTTTGCAATTTTTCTTATTTTATTTTTTGGCATTGTATTTGCTTACATCAGGACTTTCCCCATATACTGCGTATAACGGGAGCCATATGCACCGGGTACAACATTTAATATTTACATTTTAGAGGAAGATAGGCTACTTGGCACTTCTATAGGCTACTTGGCACTTCTTAAATCATTCTACTAGCTAGATTTAGGCAATTAGATTCTGTTATTTAGTGCCAAGGAATCCCTTATCATTATAGTACTATGTCCTTATTCTCCAGATGCCACAGAGCTCTACCTTTTCTGAGTGGTTGGTCCATGAATGAGTGTGTTGCCTAGGGCCCCATCTGAGCAATTTCACCAATGTCTGTC